>RJWT010021334.1:0-17636 GCA_004365215.1 Cuniculus paca | reverse complement strand
GTATTTCTTCCACAGTCAGCCCCCTCCAAAGGCTATCTCTGATCTTAAACAATCTTAATTCCCAAAGGCACCTGGCCATTTCTGGTCATCTAGATAACAGAGACTGGTGGTGCTCTCCAAATGCTTTTGCCCCTAAGGCCCACTTAAACCAACATGCAAGCTTATCTTCTGGAGTCTGCAACCTACCATTGTAACTCCTCTTTTGAGCTTCCTTCCTGGCAGTTTACGGGGTAACATGTAGGTGAAAGTATGCCCAATAGTTCTGTTTTTTTCAACACTTGCCTTTCACTAACTTCAATATTGCTGACCCTAGAGATGTTGAACTGGAATATCCACTTCCCATGACTTTCCATTTATTAATTAAAGAGGCTATCTTTCCTGTGACTTTCCTAGAGTGATCATCCAGACATGTAGCTTTGGCCTTCAGATCTGGACACATTACCATGGCCCAAATGAAATATGAAAGGCATGAAAGGTAACCCAGCTTTGCCATCAAAATAAAATGAGATCACAAGTGGCAGATTTCCAGTGGGGTGTGATAACGCACACCTGTGATCCCAGCACTCAGGAAGCTGAGGCAGGAGGATCACTGTGAATTTGAGACCAGCCTGGGCTACAAAGTGAGCTCAAAGCCGGGTGTGGTGGCTCATGCCTGTAATCCCAGCACTCTGGAGGCTGAGACAGGAGGATCACTGTGAGTTTGAGACCAGCTTGGGGTACAAAGTGAACTCAAAGCCAGCCTGAATGGCATAGTGAGACCCTGTCTCAAAAAGACAAGGGCCAGGGATCTAACTCAGTGGCCTAAGCGCCTGCCTGGCAAGTGCAAGGTTGTGAGTTCAATCCCAGGTGCAGCAAAAAAAAAAAAAGTGAGCTCAAGGCCAGCCTATACTGCATAGTAAGAAAAAAACAAACAAACAAAAAAACAAGTGCCAGATTTCCAGTGTAACAACCTGTATCTCCTCTGAGCTCATAGTAGCCTTAGAAGGTGCAATGAAAGCTGAAAGACCCATAAAATGAAGCAGTTTGGCAAAAGGATCCTGCTACTACAGATCGGGTACAGCCATACGGAAAACAGAATGGAGGTTTCCTAGGAATTTAAAACCAGTACTGTGCAACCCAGGGTCCTTGCTTGTTTTGGAATGTCAAGGTGCCTCCAGCTATGCAGTATTTCCAAAATAATAAAATCTGTGTTAATCAGGGATAATCTGAGTGAATCATGAATACTTAAAACATCCAAATCCTTTCCCTATTAATCTCAATCTCAATTACAATTGGTAGCATTTACTGAAAACTACCTGTTGGTAGGCCATGCTTTTCTTTCCTTTTCCCAGTAGTTCTCAACTTTCACTGGCATCAGAATCACCCTGGGGGAGCTTGGAATACCAGAGATGTTCAGAACACTGATTCCAACTCAAGATTCCTCTGATTCAAGGCATAGTCTACTATATTCAACTGATTTAGGACATGGTCTGCTGTAGTCTCCCCCATGATTTCAATGTGCAGCAAACTGTACCTCCCATAACTAAATCCACCACCAACACCAGAACTTCCCTAGTTCTGTGGCAAATCCAACAGTCAGACTTCATAAGTAATCTCTCCTTCCCTTCACCCCAGAGAAGGTAAGACTAGGAACTAAATCATATGTCAATTCAAGGAGTTAAATGGATGATAGAATTAGGGGTAAAGGATTAGATGAAGAACACAGAAGAAGGAAGAATAGTACAGTACTTTATGCGTATTGCCTCATTTAAGTATAATCATGACCCCATGGTAAGAAAATTGAAGTCTTAAGAAATTAAACAACTTGCTAGATCACTCAGCCAATAAACAACACAACGAAAACTTAAACTAGTCTCTCCTTACAAAATCTAGATTCCTTCCAAGCTACCTCACATCCTGCCAGTCTAACTTTACACTTCCCACTCCATACATACCACCCCCTGTTTTCACTATCAACCAGATGTGAATCTGGGCGCCAAGGGTATCCCCACATCCACTCCCAGTACAATCTTCATGCAAACTCTATGTGCGTATCTGTCAGTGTTTACTAGAGAAAAAGATATAGCACAATACATGCAAATATATACGAATTTGCAAGATTAGCTTACATAATGGCCATCCACAGAGTCAGATGAGCAGTGCAGAGGGTGTCTACACACTGGAGACCGAAGGATTGAGGACAAGGTCTGGAGCTCACTGCAGTATCCTGTGCAAGTCTATATCAGGAGGCTGATTGGTCTGTGATGGAAGGCTGAAGAATCTGCACTGGAAGCCAGGAGATGACGCCCAAGGTGAAAGCAAAGACTAGAGCTCCTCCGAAGAAACAGAAGTAGATCCATCCTTCTTCATTTCCCCTTTATACCATCCAGGCAACAAGCAGCCCTAGGGTGGGTCTTCCATACCCTAGGGTGTAGAATTTCTGAACCATTTAGTTAAGCTTCTCTTACTCAAATTGACACAATCAATCAACCATCACAATGTACCACATGACTTCTGCTCTCAAGTGTCCTACTTTACCTTAAATATTGTGTTACTTAGTTCTACTTCATAGACAGAAAATCCAAAATAGGAATGGTGCTGTTTAGATAAACATTTCTTATTCGTCTTGTAGAAGTCCAGAAGTAGGTGGCTCAGGAAGACTCCACAGTGTTAGGAACTATGCACACTACTTCTATCTTACTCTGCTTTGCTCAGTACATGGCTTCTTCCTATGATCCAAGATAGCTTGTTGGGCCCCACCCATTTTGTCAAATTTCAGCCACAGGCAAGAGTGAAGAAAGGTATGCTCTCTATCCTTTAAGGACACTTCCTGTGAGCTGCAGTCACTAGTTCTGGTCACACCCCACTGGCCAGAACTTAGTCACATGGCCACAACTAGCTGACTAGGGAATGGAGCTTTTATTCCAGTCAGCCATTTGCCCAGCTAAAGGGAAGGGTTTTTTCACTAAAGAGAAAGGGGAGGACAGGACACAGACATGTTTTCCTGCTTGGTTCTCATCTTCCCCTTCAGGACTGGAGCTCTAACGTGAATGTCATCACCCAACAAGTCTAGGAGTTATATCTAGCCTCCTCTCTTTGCCCTGCTTTCCCTTGAAGTCCCACAGCTTTCACCTTTTACTTCAGATTTCTAGGTAAGAAGGTACCTTCATCTTCTGTGCTTTTTGCTACTGGATGCTACCTTCCAAACTGAGAAACCCAGCACCAAAAGCTTAAGGTACAAAGACTGATGCCCTTTGGATGCTATGCCTTGACTTCCTGGCTCCTCAGTTTTGAGTCAGCTTTGAGCCTACTCAATGTCACTAGCCAGGCTTTTGGCAGGCTGGGACCTCTAATCCACACTGCCCGCCCAGGGCTATGTTCAGGCCACAGCATCTTCCGTGACTGACTGCAGCCGTGACCGCATGGTAAAGTTGGCTGCCAAGGCAGAGTGTAGAACGAAGAACCACTGGTACGAAGAGACAAACTGGAATGAGACTTGGATTCTCCTGTTTAGTAGCTCTGTGCTCTTTTCCTCATCTCTAAAATGAACCTAATGGTTTTTGTTTCACAGGGCTATGGCGGAAATTAGGTATGATAATGGATGAGAAAATATTTAACAAAAAGCCCATCATGGGAGACTAGAATCACCTGCTTTATTTCTTATCTGTAGTCTAGAGTCTAAGCACCACTGTTCCTCTTGGAGGCTTCTGGAATCTTCTCTCTTATTCTATTTTTATTCTGCTTCCTCTTTCCCTTTCCTCACAGTAGCTATTTTTTACTGCCTTTCTTATTTTTATTTTGCCCTGTTGTTTTGTTTTGTTGTTTTTTGGCATGGGGGATTGAATTCAAAGCCTTTAAACTGAGCTACATCCCCAACTTTTTTTTTTGTTTTGTTTTGTATTTTTTGAGACAAGGTCTTGCTAAGTTGCTCGAGTTGGGCTCAAACACATGAACCCCCTGCCTTAGCCTTCCGGTGTTTGAATTACAGCTGTGTGCCACCATACCTGGTTCTTTCTGTACTCCTTACAGACTTGTGCAAGAAAAGAGAAAGAAAGACAGAGTTGAAGTAGGAGGGTCAGGATCAGTGGTGGCAAACTGATGGCATGTAGGCCATAGCACGCTGTTTGTAGGGTTGAAAGCTCTAAAAGGTTTGCCATCACTAGTCTAGATGAATAAGTGGGCGGTCCACTGAATCAAAGGAATGACTATGATGATGAGTACAAGCATAGGTTGTCCTAAACTCTTCATAAATATAAAGTCATATAATTTTTGCAGCACCCTGTAAGATAGGGTCTGTGGGAGGAAGCCTCCAAGACAACCTCCCTTACTTTCCCCTCCTCTGTGCTTTCCTTTCGCTTATTCACTCTAAGGGAAGACGACTGCCATGTGAGTTACCCTATAGAGAGGCTCAAGTGGCAAGAAACTGAGAGAGGTCTCCAACCAGCAGCCAGCAAGAAACCAACTGGACCTTCAGTCAGATAGCTCATGGTGAGGATTTGAATCCTGCCAGCTGCCACCTGAGTGAGCCTGGAACACACCCTTGCCCAGCAGAGCCTTTACATAAAACCACAGCCCCAGCCCACTAACCTTTGCCAGAGGACCCAGCTGAGCTGCCCCAGATTCCTAACTCACAGAATTTAGATAATGTTCATTGATTTCAGAGCTAAGTTCTGGGGTAACAGCATTGGCTAACAACTATAGGCCTATTGTTATCACCAATATTTGTCAGAGAAGAATCTGAAGAAGCTCAGAGAAGAGTTTGGAAATTTTCAAGTTTACACAACTTGCAAGCATCAGAGTGAGGACCCAAACCCAGGAACTCTGGCTTAGGAATTTGTGTTTTTTATGTTACTCAAATAGTTACATTTCAATAAACAGGCGTCAACACATATATAAAATGTAAAGCTTCTGAAGCTAAAGCTATAGAGGCTTTAAAGCAGATGACAAACAAGTTGGATTATATTTGACATTCTCTTTGACCAGGGTCCCTGCCAAAGCAAGTGTACTTCCTGCCATAGGTGCACCCTGATCACAGCTGTCACCGCTAATGAGTTCTTTTCAAGCAAAGCACAAATTAATTGTAAGAGGATCCAAACATAATCAAAGCCACATCAACACCAAATTGGAGGAGAAAGAAGATATTGTATAAACTTTAGTCTGCTATTGGCCATAGAAATATTTACTGACTCATTCATGGGGCTAAACTGATTGTTGAACATCCACCAAAGAAATATTGACTGTATTTTTGGATGGCAGCATGAAATTATGTTCTTTAAAAATAGACACATAGGGCAGGGATAGAGTACTTGTCTAACATGTGTAGGGCACTGGATTCAAACTCCAAGACCAAAACAAAACGACACAAGCGTGATTCATCCATCCTGCCTCCTACAGCACTGTCTTTAGCTGGAGCCCACTTCTGAATCAGCAACTCATAGGGAAACATACTCTACTCATCCTCAGGCACCCTGAATGCCATGAAGTCAGCTTTCATGGAATGACTATGTGAAGCCTATAGTCAGATGATCTACTGATGGTGACCCAGGCCATTTTGCTTGTTTGGGACAGGATCTCTCTAAATTGCTTGGGCTAGGCTCAAACTTTTCATTTTCCTGCCTCAGCCACCCAGTGTGCTGGAACCATAGGCCTGTGCCACCATGACTCAGCTCCTTTTGGCCACTGTCAAGTCACCAGGACTCCAGGAGGGATCTTCTCTGTGCTCTCCCGCACAATCTGCATCAAAGGAATCCTTATGCTATCTCACTGATATCCTTGCTGTCTAAATGAGGTGGCATCACCAAAGCCTTTCACTTCTTTTATAATTCTTCATGTGTCATTCTACAGTTTATCTGCCCTACACATGCATACCCATTCTATTCTCCCTCTTTCAAGGATTTTTTTTCCTTTCCCTCATCTTTCTTTATAAAACATCTTATTTGGGAACAATGGAGGAATTAAATTGATAGTCTGCACTGACAGGTTAAAAAAAAAAAACACTGCACAGTAAGTGGTACATAGTAGGTTCTTGAATGTCTGCAGAATAAAATCCTTCTCAACGGAACCCTCCATATTTGGATAGGGATGGAGCATGGGAGAAGGTGCCGGGTTCCCTAACTCTGATAGGAAGCTGAAGGGGGAAACATGTACTATCTACATGAAGCCCCATCTTCTGTCTATTTTATACAGTAATAATGTGAAGCTGGGAGAATGGACTGCAGATTACTATCACTATCTTCCACTCCAGGGAGAGTCACGGGGAGGCACAAACGCCCTTTCCTTCCCACCAGTATGGCCTGGAGGCAATGGTGGCCCCTGCTCAAAAGGGGTCCTCGGATTTGGAACGGGAGCTCCACGTCTGATCTTCTGCTGCGAGGACTGAACATGCCCACCCCACTGGGCCGCCTCACGTTTGGGTGACTGCCCAGCACGTCTAGCAGAAGGTCTTCACGGCAGAACCCCGGAACACCCGGCTTCGCCCTGTCCTCTCCTCTACCTTAGTGCCGCGGCCAGGCTCTGCGCTCCCACCTTCTTCCAGGCTCCCGAGCCAGGCGGCTGTGGCGCAGGTCTCCGCTCCGCGCGGCTCCCGGCGCCTTGATGAGGCGTGTTTAATCTTCCACCCGGATTATTTAACCTCCGCATCCTTGTTAACAAACAGCCATTATTAACGAGATGGGAGACCACATGGGGTGGGCTTCTGCAGACAATGCGAGCTCCCTTGGCTTTTCTGCAAGCGAATTCATAATCCTCAGCGACTCAGTCGCCCCAACCCTCCTGCACAGAAAATTGGGCAGAACCCGAGCGGGCCGGGCCCTCCCTCGCGACCCCTGAGGTTGGAGGACGAGTCCTCTGCAGGACCTAGCTGCCTCGCTCCCTTCCCGCCCTGCCTCCCTCGCTCTTTCGCTCTCCCAAGGGGTTGTTACAGTGCGTTATAAATTTTACCTTTCCAGTGTGTAGGAGAAGCGAGAGGAGGCTGTGTCCCAGCTCCGGGCCTGCGTGTCCCTGAGGACACCAATTAAAGGCACTAATTGGACAGCAATACATCAAAGTCGCTCCCCGGAGTGGGTCCTCAGTGCGCCAGGAATCCGTTAGTTGGGCTTTTGTTTCAAACACAGAAATATAGAGGAGGGCAGGGAAAAAAAAAAAACCCTCGATGCTTTTGGACAGGGGTTACGTGCGTGCTGTACCGCGTGGACTTCGCCTCTACCGGGGTGTTCTCTGGGAGCCACTTGCTCTCCTCATTTCTTCCAGGCTCAGTACATCAAATGATCTTCCCTGCGTTCCTGTTCTGAGCCCACCTCACATAACGTCCCCCAAAGAGCGCCGCCTAGATGGCTCTCCGCCTGCGACTCGCGCACCGAGCCCGCGTAGACGCGGCACACGGTGATCATTCGCGAGGAACAAACACGTCGCCCTGCGCTCACCTCCCTGTTTTCTGGTCTTTCGCTAAACTGGCTGAGAGGAGAAGTAGACCCCTCAGGGAGTACCTGTCGCCTGGAAGTCGTGACAGTCACCTCAACTGCGACGGGTCCTCGCGTGGCTCCTGGGTGCCTGAGGAGGGCGACTCAGGAGTCCGGCCTCACCCGGGAGCGATTATTTCAAGATACGGGAAGGGGCGATTCAGGGAGGAAGCAAAGGCCTCTACTTTGGGAGGACAGGACACTGTTGCGGGCTCGAGAACAGCGCTCAGGGTGCCCACCCCGGCAGGGGCCCGAGCCCGCAAGGACCGGAACAAATCCAGGTGCGCTTGGCGGCCCCGAGCGCAATGGTGAGGGGCCGTGGAAATGGGGCCCCTCTCTCGCGTCAGTTTAGGAGACTAAGTTTAAAAGCAGGTAGCGCCTCCAGAATCCAGGAGCACTAGCAGCCACTGGCCCCAGTACGCGTGCAAGGAGGCTTCCCCACCTCCACCGCCGAGGGTCGTGCGTCCTGCAGCCCTGACAGTGATGTGAGACCCAGGCTGCAGTCCCCCGCCTGCAGCGGCAGGCCTGAGCCGCGCACACAAAGTGGACCACCTAAGGTCGGAGTCCACGGGGTGCTGTTGCTTGCGATGCCCGTACCGAGCTCTGCTAGCTGCTGCCTGCGCCAGGGAGGCGACAGCTTGAAGCAGACGGAGGCAAGACGGTCCCTAGGAAGCCAGGGCGGCCACGGCGCACGCGCCCGAGAGGCTCCAGCTCACCTGGGCCCTGGAGAGGTCAGAAGTCGACCCCAGCACCCCTCTTCCTGCAGGGCCGCTCTCACTCCCTTCCCTCCGGTAGCCAGGTTCGAATGACTGCTTTTGATCTCATTTGTTACCAATCCTGGCATTTGTTTTCCATTTTATAAACGCTTCCCTTTAAGTAATTGTCCCTGTTAACAGCGTATACCTTTCAGCAGCCCTCACTGCGCTATAAATAATCTCGATGAAGATGCAAGGATATGACTTTCACAAGATTGGACAATTGATTCAATCTGTGACCCGCGATCGCGAATAATATTGGAAGGCTATTTAAACAGATGAAGGCCTAAATTGTCTTGCTTGTATCTGAATTAATTTCTCATTCATCATCATTATGAAGTGATTGGTCTATTCAAGCTCTTCAGCCTGCTGGAACGGAGCGGGATTTAAATGAGATTGTAACACAATTTAAATGCTTGCTGACTTTAACAAGGCCAATTGAGCAGCTGCAATAAATACAAATATTTTTCTAAACAGCCTTGTTTTAAATAATTACTTAATGCTTTCATGTTATTTTTAAGTGGCAATCTTTCTCTCTCCTGTTCAGAATATCACACACTTATCTGCTGAGAAGACAGTTTTGAAAACGACTTTGTATTTGTTTGCTTTGGAGATGGTAGGATGCTTTAGATGGTTGGTTTTCTTTTCCCCCATTAGGGTCAACGTTTCCAGGTCCCAGAAGCTGGCACAAATGGTGAGCTGGACCTTAGTTTTGCCCCATTGCAGTCTGATGTGCCTGCCACCGGAGAGCTGCGGAGGAGCTGAGTGATGGAAGAGATTTACCGATGCATCGAGTCACTTATCCAGATCACTTTTAACTGGGTCCTGCAAACGAATCTGTGCTATTGCACTTACGAATGACACCCTGAAGAGTGGCATCACTTCTGGTTTGTCCTGATGACTGTCATCATCTTGAACAAATCAGAATTCCAGCATATCTCAAAGGTGTCCCTTAGGAAGTTCAATCTTAGAGTAGTTTGGCTCTCCTGAAACTGGCAGGAGTGGGTAGAGGCAAGCTAAGGATTTCTTTATTAGGAAATTGCACAGAAAGAAAACCTGCCACCATGAATGGTTAGAGCTGTGGGGATGGGGACATAATTGGAAGAAATTCCAATTTTTGCTCTAGCCCTGCTCCCTCTACTATTCTGGAGCGACGACCCACGGAGAGGCTACTAAGTAGGCAAGGCTCTCCCACTTGGAGAATGTCATCTGTCTGTACATCTTCAGCAACTGACCACTGTGACACCCACGCTCTCCAGCCGACATATGGTGGCGGGTGTTTCCTCCTTTGGGGAATAATGGAAGCAACCGAGCGGGAGAAGCCTGGGGAACAAAAGAACCTTTTAAACTTAAATGAAGGGGGGCAGTATGAGAGACTCACTGTGGGGACCCGAGATCCTGTTTGGGTGGATGGTCTACAGCCACGTTCCTCTAAGAGGGTTCTGGTGAGAGGGTGCGTTCTGAAGCTCTTCTCCCTCTGTCTGTCATGGGAAGGAGGACTCTGTGCCTGGGGCATTCCAGGGGAGTGGAGCCTAAAGGTGGAGCTGATATAGTCACTAGACAACGACCAAACAGCAGGACAGGAAAAAAAAAATGGGGCTAGGGATGGAAGAACCAAGTGATTTGCTAGGTAACTGGGCAATTTAATGCCAGAGTTAGAGAGCTTCTGGCCAGAATCATTTCATCTTCAAGGCTCTGTAGAGCTCATCCGCTTTATCCTGTTGTTTAAAATGAGCATTATCCCAAACATATGCAATGCAATCAGTTTGGTCACACTTACAAGAACACGCTTTAATAAGGCAATCAATCACACTCTAACAAGCCGGCGACGGCCTGGCCCTGCACGCACTTGGCTGCGGGCTGCTAGCCTCACCAGCTAGGCAAACCAGCCTGGGCACAGGGCTGCATTCCCAGGCCCCAGAGCCACCTATGGGAGGATGTGACTCGGGAGAGAAGTGTCAGACTTTGCAGGGAGTGGCTTCAGAGTCCAAAAGCAAGGTGAGGGGGGAAGAAGCAGCTGTTGGATACCCAGATCCTCCATTTGCCCATCTGCACAATGGGCGATGGAAGCAAGACCAGGCACTGCTAAGAGGAGATTCTCTTAAAGTTGAAAAAACAAAAAACCAATACCCTGTCAGGCCGTGTCGTCCAGTCTATTCGTCTGGTTCTATCGATAGAGATGTGTGGCTGTAGATGGGGGAGGGCCTTCTTCACAGTCCTTTCCCACCTCGCTACCAAACTGGGGTGTGTTGGGCCAGATGGGCTCGCCCAGTGCAGGTGGGAGGGAGGGGAGACCCAGAGTGAGAAATGGTGCCTACCGCCAAACCGCAAACCTTGGCAAAAGGGAAATTTCATTATGAAGTAATGAGTAATTCCTCCTGGCAAGATGTATTGTTATATCTTCCACTTCAATTTGGAGGAAGAGAGGCTCAATTACCCAGAAAATACAGTCAATTAAAGGCTGCTGATTGGACACGAGGCCGGATCATCGATCTTGTACTTTCCAATATCGCTGCAGACACCTCATTTTCCCTCCCTATTAACTGAAAATACGCCTGGCATTAAGGCAACCCGCAGCCCATTTACCTGTCGCAAGCAATCTCTGCCCGATGCGAAGCAACCCCGAAACTTGCCGGGACCTGGCACTGGAGAGCTCCCGGCTGCAGAAGGAGCTTGGCGGGTCTGGGCGTGAGGCTGGGGGTGGGAGTGCGGAAACTCACGCGCACAATTAGCTTGGGAGGGTAAGGACCACTGTGCGCAGGTAGGGGCTGCCTCTGGAGCCCCAGCAGCAAGGAGAGTAGTTGAGTCCCCCACCTGCCTGCAGACACGGGAAGAACCCTGGGCGTGCACGCAGTCCAAAGCCTCCTAACCTCCCCGAAGGCACCCTCTCCCCTAGGTTGGAGTGGGACTCTAGAAGCAGCCAACTTGCCTCAGGGCTGGGTGGGGGTTGCTGCTGAGCTCTGCCGGTCCCCTCCCCCTAAGTGCCCCAGAGTTCCATCTTTCCAATGATTTTAGTCTGAGGGTCATTCAGACCAAGAGGATCCCACCCTCTTCTAACCTCTGCCCCTACCCTCAGCTGCAGACCCAGCTAGACCAGTAACCCGAACTCCACAGTGCTCTAGCTCCACTCGCACTGTCTCGAGCTGAGGCACAGGCAGGTCTCAGAAACATGAAGCTCTTCCTCAAAGGA
Organism: Cuniculus paca; assembly: GCA_004365215.1. Lineage (NCBI taxonomy): Eukaryota > Metazoa > Chordata > Mammalia > Rodentia > Cuniculidae > Cuniculus > Cuniculus paca. Next base: position 6,255 of record RJWT010021334.1, on the reverse strand, counting down.
TCGGAGCAACTGGACAGGGACTCATGTATCAGAGGGCTGAGCCCCAGGCGGAGCCAGTATTTCGGAGTCGTTTCCCCAATGGGGCCCTAGCATTGCCTGAATTAAGGAAGCATGCACCCCAGGGCAGAAAGAAGCCTCCATTTACCTCCCTGTAATGTCTGATTGGAGCCTGCCAGTCCAACAGAAGCTTAGGAGACTCTTTCCTACTCAGTCAATTAAACTAAGAGTCAATGTGTTGTCTGTCGAAAGAAAAAAAAAAAAAAAAGCTAAATGCTAAAGTGAGAATCATGTCCAGCTTTTATTGCAATATGGTTAACAAATCATAACAGCAAATTCTTTGGGCTTCAAAGAAAAACCCCAAACCAAACCAAATTCATTCCCTACAGGAAGAATCACTCCCTCCCAGTTGGGGTGAGACTTGCGTTGGGGGTAAAAGTTCTCCTCTTCCTCAAAAACTGGCTGCAAGAATGAGTATGGGAGTGAGAGTCTGGGGACCCCGGTGAAGGGTTAAGACAGGCTCCCCTGGCCCCAGGGTATCTGAAAAGTCAAGCCCCTGTGGCAACTTCAGAAGAAACTGAGAGAAGGATGTAAAATGCCAAATGCAAACAGAAGGGGCAGACAGCTCTTGGCGATGTGGAGGTGAACAGGCAAAAGATGAAAATAGCTTCCAGTTTGCCACCAGATACTGAGGGAAGAAGGTGAATTCCAGACTCCCTAAGCTCTTCCCTGGGCGCCTTGTTAACGGCTCAGCTCTGGGTTTGATGGCTAGCCGCATGGTGATCATTATTATACACACATTCAACATTCAGAAGCCCACCGCACACACATCACTTGCTAATCAGGGTGTGTGCCGGGTCCTGGGAGAAGAGGCTTGGCCTCTGCCAAGGGGCCCTGGGGCGGCTGCAGCTTCCCTGCCAACGTCAAACAAAAAGTAGAGGGAGGAGGGCTGGAATAGCAAGTGGAGAGGTGTCACAAAGCTGGAGTGAGGAAAAAGATCAGGTGCTGGTAGATGTCAGAACCAGAAGATGCTGTGTAATTGGGGCTCCAGGAAGGTGAGAGAGCCCCCAGGTTCCTTGCCAAGAGGCAAGATTCTCCGTGGCAGTAAATCATCTTGCTCTCCCCTAAATGGGCCGATAGTTGCCATCCATGAGCCCCTTGCCATGTCTTAGAAAAGCTGGTGAAGATTAATCTCTACCTGCTCTGCATACACAGCACTTCGTTCAGAGACACAGAAATTTCCCTTTCCAGTGTTTGGCCTTGGCAGGAGAAAGGGGGCCTAGGTGAGGATGTGAGCTGGGGGGATGGGAGGCAAAGGGGCTGGATGCGAGTTGCTGTTTGCTGCTGAGTTTTGTTTAGCTGTGGGGTCACGGTCCCAACGCCAGCCATAGTTGATGGGTCTGGTGAAAAACGGTGAAAAGAACCCCAAAGGAAGCTCTCTCAACCTCAGCGTTCCCATAACCACTCCGGCTCCCCAAACGCCGCCAGCCACTGCCGCTTCCGGGGCCTCCGGCTCCTCGAGGCTGAGTCCCGCTGCTACTTTGAGGCCTTCTCCTTTGCCCTCGGTATCTTGGGGGCAGAAGGGGCCCAGCTGAGTCCCCGAGGGGGCCCCCACGGGCATCCTGGAGCTGGCAGCCCGAGGGCGGCTCCTTATCTGGTGAGGGGAACCTCCTCCCTCTGGTCCAACGCGACGGAGGAGGCCTTGCTGAGCACAGAGGGAGCAAAAGTGAGGAAGGAGTCCGAGCGCGAGGTGGAGGCACAGGTGAAGTCCGAGGCGGCAGCGGCCCGGGGCGCCAGCCCATTGGCGGGGCCGCTGTGACAGGCGAGGCAGGAGCAGGGGCCGCCGGCCGAGGTCCCCAGTCCGTGCGCCGGGCCCGCCGGGTACAGCGGCGGGTGGCGGAAGGCGCACAGCAGTTCGGGCCGCGGATACGGTTGCGAGAGCACACGGAACGTGTCGAGCGGACGCAGCGGGCCGCTGAAGGGCGAGGCGGCGGCCGAGGCGGCCGAGGCGGCGCCCAGGCCCATGGGCGAGTAGTAGGGCAGGGGCAGGTGCGACGGGAAGGGGTAGGGCAGGCTGCCCGCGGCCGCCGCGTGGCTCATCATGTACGTGTAGAAGGCGGGGTCAGCTGGATGCGGCCACGTCATGGCCAGCCGCTGCCTCTTGTCCTTCATGCGCCGGTTCTGGAACCACACCTGGGAGAGGAGTGGAGCAAATTGGGCCGCTGGGCTAGGCCCAGTGCCGGGGCTCAGAAATCCTGCAGCTCCAGGGGACAGAGCCCACATCCCAGAGGACAGCCAAAGTAGACGCAAACTGCTGACTGAGGTCAGGCCCCACCACCGCCAACCGCAGCTGGGATCCTTCTAGTCCTGTCCTTCCTTCCTCTGCACAGGTGGCCAGGACCCCCACGGTGCCACGACCCTGCTGTAGGTGTGCAAGTAGTGGGGGGACTAGGATTCCCTGAGTCAGAGGCCACAGCCAGCATTTCCTCAGAAACGTGTCCCCTCCCATCCCTCTCTTTTGGGGCACCCATCCGTTTTCTATTTGGTTACAATAAAGACTCAACCTCTTGGCAACTATGGCTGCCTCCAGACGGTCAGAAGAGTGAATCTTAAATCTGCACACTCCGGCCCAGATTCTGGGCCCGTGGTTTAAGGAGTGGGCAGTTGGTCTTACTTCCTGCTAAATGGGTGCACGCCCTCGTCGCGCCTACCTTGATGGTGGTTTCTGGCAGATTTAGGGCTGCCGCCAGCTCACATCTCCGCGGCCTTGATACGTAGTTCTCCCGGTAGAATTCCTTCTCCAGCCGTGCAATCTGCTCCCTGGTGAAGGCGGTGCGGTAACGCCGCATCTGGTCACTGGCACTGCAGGCCAGGGTGCCTTGCGAGCCTCCCCCGCTGCCACCACTGCCTCCGTTGCTCTTAGGGGTCTCGCTGCTGCCGTTTGGACTGCCAGCCAGTGCCTCGGAGCTGGGCCCTGCACAAGGAGCCCAGAGCATGCACGTGTTCACATACACAGACACGCACACACAACAGACACAAACGCTGCAGACGGGCTATAGGCCCAAGGCCTGGTGTCGATGGGAGGGGAGACACTGTGGGGAGCCTCAGTTGCTGCCTCTGCTGGACTCCAGGAAAAGGATCAGGGAACATAGATATTTTGGGGGGAGGCCTGGTCTGGCTGCCATTGGAAAGGCCGGATCTAAGGCGTGCTAAGTACAGGGTGTCCTGGCCACCCTCCCCACTTGCCCTGAGGCACAGGCAAAGTGCATGCTTTTCTAACTTTCTGTGCACCATTGACAGAAGGGGACCAGCGGGTACCTATTTGGCAGGCAAGTGAGTGAAGACGCATCTTTGTGCTGGAGCATCATGCACGCTGAGACTCAGTGCGCCGTGGGATGCTGGGTATGCCTGCGTACCGGGACACTGGCGCAGGTGTGGAAGCACAGGCTGTGTGTATTGCAGGGATGATGTGTCTGAGTGGACACAGGTTGTTCTAAGACACATTGAGGTTAGGAGTCTGGCTTGAGTAGATAAGATGGTATGGGGTGGGGGTTGGTACTCAACAAGGTGTTGCCTGCCAAGGCTAAGAGGTGGCCTTTCTTTCCTCCCTGGCTCTTCCGACCCATTCCCACAGCTTTGTGGAGGAGTATCTGCTGATGAGCTCTCCCTCCCAGCTTTTCGCCCCTCTCTGACTGAGTGATTGTTGGCACACAGAGACTCTTTTCTGGGGCCACCCACCCCCCACCTCCCATTAGCCTTTGGTGGGGAGGTTTCCAGTTAAAGCAGCCCCCCTCAGGGCCTACCCCAGGGAAGGGTGGGGCTCTAGCCCCCTGCAGCTCCTTTTCCTTTGGATGGAGAAGTGGGACTTGGAAGGAAAGGAAAGGGGGGGAGGGCCCAAACTCTGCCTTTTCAAATGCAACCGGAGACCAAAGGCAATTAGACCATTGGGACCATTTCCGACCTGGCGCCGCCAAGCCCGGGAAGTGACAAGGTAATTTGGACCTCTGACCGACGTGCAAATTCGTCGGAGGGCTGCAGCACCAGGACCGCCAGGGTCCACCACGATTTTACGGTCCTTTATGGACTCCTGGCTTCCGCGCTTAGATGCGTCTTACACCCCGCCAGCCACAAACTGCCCGGACTGGCGTTTGATCTTGCTCTACCCGGGGGAAGGTGTCTTCGCCGCTCAGTTGAAGCGTTACCACAAAGCCCTGGGGGTTGGAGTGCGTTTGGAATCCCCCAAGCCCAGGATTTGCTCTCCCCCCTCCCCAGGCACAGCTGTCGCCTCAGTCCCACCAATGCCAGAACACAGCAGGAGACCCCCGCCAAGGCTCGGATCTCGGGGAAGAGTTGCTCGGGTGGGTCCCCTCAGCCATTCTGCCCTAGGGGAAGGAATGTCTTCCTCCTGGCCTGAGCTGAACTGGAGGGTGGGCGCAGTGGGAGGCCAGGGGAGCCGAGGGGCGCGGTGGCTACCTTTGCTGTGCTGGTACTCGGCGTTCCCTGTGGCGCAGTCCGGGGTGCAGCTCACCTCGATTTCTTCATAGAAATCCGACTCGGTGTCTGAGCTGCTGGGTTGCCCCTGGCCAGAGAGGCAGTCGGCAGGAGGGGCTGGGGGTCCCGGGCCCAGCATGGCCGCGCCGGCTGCCCGCGGCTCGGAGCCCAGCCCCGCGGCGCTGCCCGATAGTCCATCGACCGGCTCCTCCTCCGAGCCTCCCCCGCCGCGCTCCCGGGCAGCCGGAGGGCCGCCTCGCGGGCTCAGGCAACCATGGGGCACCATCTTCTCGGGCGGCTCAGGCAGCGGGCTGCCCACGGCTTCGGACAAATTGGAGACCCTCTTGCCAACCAGAGTGCCAATCTGACCCCCATCCAGAAACATAACCACGTCCTTTCGGCTCTCCATCCCGGGGCTCTCTGGAGGCGGGAGGGGGGAGGCCCCAAGTGAGCTCCTAACCCCCGGCTCCCGGGGACCCCAGCGGTCGGTCGGACAGATCTTGGCTGCAAAAGGGAGCCAGAGAGGCCGGGCGACAGGGCGGGAGCCGAGCGGCCAGAGCGCGGTGTCGGCGGAGACGGCGGAGGTGGCGGTGGGGAGCTGGGGTCACCTTGTGATGCGAGCGCTCCTCTGTGCCGCACCGCCTCTGGGAGGAAGCCCCATGGCCCTCTTCTTTCTAAGCTGTCATCCTCCTGCTGCAATCGTCATTACAGTACCGCTGGTGACGCCACTCGGCGAGCGCAAGCGGATAAATAGAAACGTCTGCCACAGTGAAGATGAAAGGAGACCCGCAGCTAATGGCTCGGCAGTGATGCGCCAGGTGTGGGCCTCGCTCGAATGGGGAGGAGAGTGTGAAAACAGAGAGACACACACACTGAGAGGGGAGACACCCAGTCAGAGGGGATGCAAATGGAATTCCGCAGAAAGAAAAGAGAGAGCTTAAGGAGCGCAGGAGTTCCGCGGGGGCAGCGGGACTCGGTAATTGAAAACGCTTTTGATTTTTTCTTTTATTGTTGTTTCGACTTTTGCTTCCTTAACTTGGTGCCTTGATCCAACACTGATGAAAGAATCTACGACTGCATTTTGGAAGTGTGAAGGCCGGCTTACAAGCCGTGATTCTCTCCGCATTATTACAACTGCCTGTCCCCGTCAGCTAACCTCAAACTGACTCCAAAGGCTTTTTTTTTACAAGCTACTGAAAAATGTTACCCCTGCCACAAGTTGTCTGGAGACCTTGAGCCTGGGGTATCCTTTGCCCCACTCTTTTCCTCCTTTCCCCATCCTGTCTCTTTCCTCCTAGGAACCAACCTTGGCTGTTTTTCTTCCCCAAGAGGCAAGAGATAAATATCTTAATTTTTCTTTAGAGGACCCCTGTTGCCTGCTGACTCAAAGTGTTCAATGGTTTTGTTTTGTTTTGTTTTGTTTTGTTTTGTTTTGTTTTGTTTTTTAAATTCTCCCTCCTCATCTAGATGGCCTTAAGCTTTCCACAGCTGTCTTGACCAGGAGGCGGCTATTCACAGAAGATCCATTTGATCCGGCCTTGCTGGCACTTCAGGTATGTCGGGTGGGGAGAGGCTCTAAAAGTGGTCTCGTTTCTTTTCTTGCCTGCATTTTAAGGTATTCATTCAGAGTCAACGAATTCTCTGGAAACAGGTTTTTCCAGTGAAGGGGTGCTGGCAAACGCAGCCCGGGTTGCAGCAGCATTGGAGGCCCCCAGCTGGGACACGATGCTCGCCCTCCCTCCAGGATTCAGGGCAGGAGTTGAGCTC
>RJWT010021333.1:0-17626 GCA_004365215.1 Cuniculus paca | reverse complement strand
AACAGCAGTCAACAGTTTGTTCCATGAAAATCATCTGAAAGCTTCATGCTTGCTCCTAATAATGTTGCATCACACTTTCTAACTATTTCTGCATGGTTTTTCAATATATCTAATCTTGCTTGCTCATTTGATAAGTCAATATGTATGTTTCTGTTTACCAAGAGACAGCAAAGCAGGATCTACTCTGGCTGTTTTGTAGCCATGATCATTTTAGCTCCATGCCAAGTATTTCTTCCTATCTTAGTTAACTCGATTAAAATTCTCTGAATCAGCTAAATTACTTTTTAAAAAAGTCTACTAATGGTATCAATTTTATCTGTAAAAATAATACATAGCTGATGATCTCTGACTTGAACATTTTCTGAGCAAATGAACACTTTTACCAGTTTGTCTACAACAGAACTAGATTATATCATTTAAGACATTAAAGTCTAGCTAGCTAACAATAGCTTTTGCCAGTGTGTTTTTCCTGCACCTCCAGCCTTTCAGATGGAGTACATATCCCTTCATGCTGGACTACTCAGAGGTCTGTAGGAGGAAGTTCAACTTACTAATTTCCTGATCTCTTCTGATAACCTCCCATTTCAGAACAAGGAGTATTTCCATTGTCCTCCTAAGACATGCTACAATCAGTAAATTTTGGCAAGTATCAATGAAATATACCTAAAGCAACTCTTGAAATTAGGTCCATTTAATTTTTTTTAATGCTGTCACTGACAATGTACAACATATCTTAGTCCATTTAGTATTTTAATAAACTTTTCTTCAGTGAATATCTTAAGTATTTTATGCACAATCTGCTTGATACCTTATAGAGTCTTCAAATTATTTTGAGATTTTTTAACACTGATTGGCAAGTTCTTTTAGTTGCCATCTTTCCACAACTTAAAGCTATTTAATACAGCTGTTGATCTTTTTTAATTTTTTAAAATTTTTGAACGTCAGTATCTCTGTGGTTTGCCTTGAGCAGATGCCATCACTACAGGGGATGCTGAAAATGGATATGGTTACTGGTGTGGAAGAAGAGGAGGTACAAATGAGGGGACAGTAGCACATATCAAGGTTATACAGATTAAATGTGTTTGGATTGTTGATAGAGACTTTATTCATTCTTAAAAATCAAGATGTGTTTAATTCTGAAAACTTTTCATTTTTTATTTTTTCTTCAAGCAAAACTTGAATAAAGTAAATTTATTCTACTATACTAAAAATTTTGGATACCTGTAAAGGCTGTTACAGAAACCTTCAACAAAACTGATGCTGCAGAGTAAGCATCATCCATGTATTTCAAATAGTCTTCAACTAGGTATATTCATAACTGAATGCTTGGAGTGTTAGGCTTATCTTTCTCATTTTGTTTCCAATTTACTTTAGTATTATGATTTCTTCAATTTCTAATGTTTTCAATTTCAATAAATAAATTCCAACTCACAATCGCATATTTCATAGTTCTATAAAATTCACTCTGAAGTTCTCATTCTCCAAACAAGTTGTCATTCTCCAAACAACTGAAAAACTCAACTTTTTCAGTAAAAATACTGTATTATGTTTTTTAGTGAGAAACACCTCAACATTTTCTTCTACATGTATAACTATTTGGCTAAGTTACAATACAAAAGAAAATAACTTCTGAATATCTGTTACATCAAACTTTGAATTTCCTGGGATCATGCAAAAGGTCCAATGAAGAAATCAACATAACCTCAATGAGCACATAAAACATTCCATGGAAAATGGCTCCCCAAATACAGAACTGTAGATATTTTCTAATACCTACTACAAAATGAAATTGTTCAGATAAAAGTTAAATACCAGAAGTTATAATTGTGATAAAAATTTCATTTTAAAGCGTTACATTTAGGTTTAATGAAAGCACTCTATCACAGCAAACTACAGTGTCACTGGCAGGATAGGTAACTAGTATGAAGAAGTGAGTACATATTTCCTAAACCAAGTACCCATGGAAGTAGAGAAATATTTATATAAAGGTCACATAAAAACATACCATATATGTACAGAATTACAGAATTCTAAGAAAACTTTTTCACTTATTTCCAAAAAATATTAACTTGAAGAAACACTTGGCATTGATACAATAATTGTTTTTTATATAAACCAACAGAATTAATCACTTTCCCATTGGACTATCCAACATATTCACCTTAAAGGTGTAGAGGTTTATCAGACTCATAGTTTCAGAGGGTATAGTCCATTGTTTCTGGTTCCAAGGCAGAAATGGCTTGTTGGAAGAGCATGGCAAAGAAACAAGGCTCAACCCATGGCAGCCAGGAATCAGACAGAGAAGGAGCCGGCACAAAAATGCACCCTTCCATGTCACCTCCCCAGTGACCCACCTATTCTCCTTAGGCCCCACCTTCTAATAGTTCATTCAGCTATGAACTCATCAATGAGTTAATTCACTGATGGGTATAGTGCCCCCAAGATCCACCCATCTTCCAAAAGCCCCACCTCTGAACACATAAGACATTTGGGAACCTCTTAGATCTAAACCATAACATCAACTTAGCTGTCAGGTTTTTCTCTTGTTATATACAGTCAGAATTAAAATTTAAAACAAATCAGACATGGTGTCATACACCTGAAATCCTAGAATTGTAGTAGGCTGAGGAAGAAGGGTTGCAAGTTTGATCCCAACCTAGGCAATTTAGTAACTTAGTGAAACACTATCTCAAAAAAGGGAGTGGGGCTGGGGATATAGTTCAGTGCAAAGGCCTTGTTCAACTCCTAGTACCATACAAACACATAAAAAATGAAAACATTAAAAACCCTCAGTGAAAAAGAAGTCTCCTGAATATTTGAAATTTTATAAGAAGATAGTTATCTCACTCTAGGAATTTAGAAGTATGTATGTGGGATTCTTTAAAAGTAAAAAATGAAACATTAACAAAAGTTGAAAGAAATATAGTTCGCATCCTTGCTTTTAAAAACAAGTGAATACTCTGGTTTCTCTTCAGATCATATAAATCATTCAACTTTTAAAAACAAATGAAATGTTAAAAACCTTTAAGAAAAACCTACTTTTAAGTACTTACGTTTTAGAACAGATATTTGAAATAAATCATAATGTATGGTGTGCTTTTATTTTAAAAATAGTAGAATCGAAGATCTCTAAATTACATAGAGATCCTTGAGAAACCTTTACAAATTAAATAAACATTATATTCATGTTTCATCCAAATGTTACAAATTTTTTTTATTTTTATCAAATACACTCTCATTTTTGATGATTTCTGCATCTGGTATCTACTGAAATACCTTAAAGATAAAGAATGTGAGCATTTATTCCCTCTCCTTCCCTTCAATCAAAGATCAGAAATCTTAGATACAAGTTTTAAAAAGCAGCACACACCACGGAAAATAAGGAAACTACTCCTTGTTAACTATAAAATACCAAGAATTTTAACCTTTGTATAAATAAAACACACAGAAGAAACAGCCCACTATATTTTATTTTAGGTATGATATCTAAAGTGGAGTAGCACTAAAACAGGTGACAAAAACCTTTATTCTTACTTAAAAATGTGTATGTTCTTTCTTTCCTTAAAGATATAAATTATGAACTTTTTACTGGCATTCAAGAATGAAATTAATGAATATATTTTTTCACCAATTTACCTTATTTCTTCTTTGTGCATGAGACTCTACCTAAAGGAAGTCTTTTTTTTTTTTTGCAGCACCACGGATTGAACTCCTGACCTTGTGCTTGCCAGGCAGGCACTTAGGCCCTTGTCTTTTTGGGAAGGGGTGTTACTATGCTGTTCAGGCTGGCCTTGAGCTCACTTTGCAGCCTAGGCTGGTCTCGAACTCACAACGATCCTCCTGTTTCAGCCTCCCGAGTGCTGCAATTACAGGCGTGAGCCACCACACCTGGCAAGGAAGTCTTTTCTATGACAGAACAGAACATGTGGAAATCCCTCAAACATATGTTCTTTAGAAAAAATATTCTTAACCCACTATACATCTTAATGAGCATTTAGATTTTAGAAACTGTTTATGGCTTACGCTTAAATTTAATGAATGACAACAGGTTCCAGGGACTGAAGAATCTTACTGGTAGCCAACAGCTCAATGAATGACGATATTTCTGACATTCTTAATCTCAAAAATTTAAAACACAACTCATCACAGTCTTAGAAAAATCTGGAGATACTTCTATTAAAAAAATTCACCACAAACAGACACAAGGGAAACAAATAAGAAAATAGATTGTTACATTTGTGTAAGCTTGTCCCATTTCAAAATGTATTCTCTCGGGTTAGGAAGTTTTTCTATACAAATAAAACTAGACTTTTGTTCCCTCTGCTTTGAAAAATACTTACAGTACATGGAACTACAACCTAAAAGTATATACCTGCTTAATATGGCTGGACACTGATACAGATGAATAAAAACACAAAGGTGTTCATTCAATTTTCTGAGCATCATAATTTGTTTGTATTATAGTTATTATAGATCAACATGGAAAAGTTAGAAAATATTATTAATGAACACAAGCCCTTGTGTAAATCACACAAGATACCAAAGTATTATACATTCACTGTGGTAAAAACTGTACATATATTCTGTTCATCTTTAACATTGCAAAATTTACATTGTAATCTTTTTATCTCTCAAAAAATTAAATTGAAAAAAAGTCTTTCTTTGCCACAGAAGGATATGTAACTAAGATTCATGAAACTTTTTACAAAATTTCTTGCTTGGGATTTTTCAATGAAGGTCTTTTATATATGTCCATATGAAGAAAAACTCACTAAACTTTGAATGTTTTGAGTAGATACTTTCACATCTTTGCTCTCTAGATCATGATGTGTGTAATAACTGTATTACAATAATAGTCCACAGCAATGTGAAATACAAAACTTTGTTCTGTAAGTCTCATTTGGTCTCAAAGTAAAGATCATTTCTTTCATCCAGTCATGTTGTCCCTTATTTGATCCACCCGAAGTGCTAGGTCCTTAAAAGAGGGGCGCTGGTTTACATTATTATTCCAGCATTCTGTCATGATCATATAAATCTGTAAAATAAAAAGTAAACCAAAATTACAATGAACACAAAGTACCATCTTTTAATTGGTGGAAGAGATGAATCTGGAACTTCTACTTAATTTTCCTAAACAGGATTATATGTCATAGATGTGCCTTGATTCACAGTCATCTGTTAATGTTTTTTGGCTAAAAGCAATTTCAGTGACCTTAAGTCTTTGAATAACAAGAAAAAGAAAATGCATAATTATGTAGATTAAAAAATATTACCTCATCTGGGCATCCATCTGGTCGTGGTAATCTTCCATTATTCTTTAGGAGTTCTATCAAATGGAACACAATCATCTGTCCTTGTTTGTCATTGCCAATCATACGCATAAACTCCTGAAATACAAATCCACTTTTCAATTATTTTTCTTGTATATTCAAGTTGAAGTAGAATTCTTGTTCAGCTTCCCCCAGTAAGTGGAAAAAATCCAGTGTATTTGTAAATATTTTTTATGTTTAAAATCTTTTAAAAACAGACTATATTAAGCATCAAAAACTTCCCTTTTCAGTCATATTTCAGAGAAGACTATTTGAATAGGGAACCTCTAAATACATTTTCACAACTGTGTTACATCAAGTTCCTTTAGAAGGGCTAAAAAACACATGAACTAAAAACATGTATGAAGGGCCAGGGATTTAGCTCAGTGGCGTAAGTGGCTACCTGGCAAGTGCGAGGTCATGAGTTTGATCTCTGGTGCCAAAAAATAAAAAAATAAAGCATATCAGCACACTGAATGTTTAAAAAAACTAAAAAATAAAAACATGTATGTTTTGTTATTATTGTTTTAATACAATAAAACAATTATACTTTTATTCTAAATGAGAACCAGAGATAAACATTCATGAATATGAATGTTCACTATGTTTGCAGAAGTGTTAAATGATTGAAAAATGGAAACTGACTGTCCAGAAATATAAAACCCAATGATGGGAAGCAACTCAGCAATTAAAGATTGTATTTGAGGAAAATGTTTACTGTCCAGTAAAATGCCCAAAATATAATACTTAATGAGAAGCTAGCAAACTGTATGACCTTAGTTTTAAAAAACAATATATATTTCTTCATAAAATGTCACTTTTATATTAAAAGAAGTAATCCTAAAAGAAAACACATTACAATAGTAAAGTGGTTGTCTTTAATTGCATTAGACGATTTTTATATTTTCATAGTTTCTTATGTTGAAGCACAGGAAAAAATTACTGTGAAAGTTTATTTTAACTTGTACAATAATTCCTAGAATGAGTGAGCTTACTAAATTTACTTAAAATAATATTAAGAGATGCTATGGTTTGGATGTAGTTTGTCCTCTGAAGGTTCATATGCTGGAATCTTGGTCTACAGTGTGGCAATGTTAAATAAAGTAGGCATTTTCCGGAGGGGGGAACCAGTGGAAGATAATTAGATCACTGAGGGCACAGCTTTCAGAAGGGAATTCATCTTCAGAAGGGATTAATGCTGACTCACAGTGTGTTAGTTCTTATGAGAGCAAACTGTTTTATAGAGAGAGCAAGACAGCTTCCTCCTGGCTCTCTGGTTGCAAACCTTGCTGTATGATCCCTCCCACACACAGACAGATCCCTTTCTGCTTATGAGCCATTATGAGACCTAGTCAAGGAGTCTCGTACTGAAAGCTGCAAAGATGTAGCTGCTTGATACAGGGTTTTCACAAGAGGACTCCACAACTCTGAGCTAAATAAACCTATTTCTTTATAAAGTACAGTTTTGAGTACTTTGTTGTTACATCAACATAAAATGAACTAATACAAAAGAGTATAATAACCAGTGCTCTAATAACCCCCTTTTAAAACTTTAAGTTACTGAATAAGTTTACAGTCATTTTGTTGAAAATTGCCTTACAAATAAGCAATACGAGCCTCTAAGATGAGTCCTAAGCTAATTAATATTCACTGAACGATGCTTTTCTTGTGTTAAAAAAATGAAAGCAAATAAAAAGCACACTGACTGCTGGTGGACTTTTACTCTTCTCAATATATGTGAAAAGTTCATACAGAACTACTCCAAAACTCCAAACATCTGAGGCCACAGAAAACTTGCTTTCTGTCAGAGATTCTGGAGCATACCTAAAAAACACAGAACCATTTTAAAAACAATTACTTCATGTTCCCACTCGTTTGTTCGTTTATTTATTTAGGTTTTTTGAGACAGAGTCTCACTTTGTAGTGTAGGCTGGCCTTGAACTCACTATGTAGTCCAGGCTGGTCTCAAACTCACAACGATCTTCCTGCCTCTGCCTTCTGAGTACTGGTATTACAGATATGTGACACCACTCCTGGCTTCTCCAACTCTTTCAACTCTTGATTTTATCTGGAAGTCATTGCATTTAAAAACAGACTAACAAACTGGGATCACTGTGAGTTAGAGGCCAGCCTGGGCTCCATTGTGAATTCAAGGCCAACTCCATTTCCTGTAGAACCACTGGCTCTAATCTCTTATGTCCAGCAATAGAGCTCTCTTTAAATGAGTATTTCTTGCCCATGTAGCCAGCTCATATTCCTTGGATAGTATCATCCACTTATATATTAAAATCTCCCAAATATATAAACATCATTGATCTTTCTTTAGTGCTCTAGACAACTTAAAGATTTCCACATAAAGATCAAGAGACAGTTCATTTCATAACATATTTTAAATATATATCAAATCAGTCTCTGAAGCCACTATCAACTTATGACTAGTACAAAAGTCTTCAAACCAATGCAGAGTAACCCCAAGGATGCACAAAGGTTGCCAAAAGGGTATGTTATAGTAACAACAGTATAAGGATCCTCTACAAGTTCAAACTCCTGCTTTAACAATTTTTAAAAATACTTCAATGGAAGCATTTCCCCCCAGTACCTAGTATCAATCCATAGGGCAACATGTTGAACATATTTATGGCTAAAACGGATGAGCATTTTGAACAATAAAAGCATTATAGATGACAAAGACCCTTTTAAATGAAATTGGATTTTTTTAAAAAGATATGATGGTGCAATGTGCTTTCTTTCAGATTTAATCCAGATTTAGTATTAGCTAGGATTTGAATGTGTTCCCTCCAAAATTCATGTACTAAGATTTGATGGTCAATGTAATAGTATTAAGAGGAAGGCCTTTAAGAGATGATTAGACCAGGGCTGAGGATTTAGCTCAGTGGCACAAGTGTCCGCCTCACAAGCACAAGGTCATGAGTTCGATCCCCAGTACCAAAAAAAAAAAGAGATAGGCCAGAAGAATGCCTCCCTCATGCATAGACGCCTACAAAAGAGACTCATCAGCCTCTCTTGTCTTTCTCCTTCCTCTGTTTGAAGATGCAATGTTCCTACCCTCCAGAAAATGCAGTATCAAGTCAGATCTAAGAAGCAGAGGCCAGACCTCACAAGACAACTGAACTTAACACAGACTCACAGCATCCAACATTGTGAGAAATAAATTTTTATGTTTCATAAATTACCCAGTCAATGGAATTTTGTTAGAATAACACAAATGGACTAAGACAGTTTATTATTCAATAAGCTAAAACTTAAAACCTATTTTGTTAACCCATGTTCTGATATATTTAATACATAAAATCCAGTCAACATTATATAAAATGCTTAATATTTTCTACTTGCTATAAAAATGGAATTGTATATCAGCTGCCATATGATTAGTTTTCTGCAGTATGTCTTTTGTTTTCATTACATACATAATCCATTAACATAACTTAATATGAAATTATACAAGATATATATCCTGTAAAGTGTTTCGTCACTGCTCTCATGATTTATTGTTCCAGATATTCAAGCACAGGAAGAAGTCCCAAATGTTACATAATTTGGTGATTTTCTTTATGACAAAGAATACAAAATTAAGCATGAACATGAATGTTTAATATTGAAAAAGGAATTTCAGAAGGAAGGGGCTGGGCTTCAGGGGCTTCATACTAACTGTTCCTCTGTGCGAGTGTCTTAACATTTACTTCTCAGCATTTTTTTGTCTTTCGTTGCTGAGGGGTGAACTCAAGGCCTCATGCATGTTAACATCAGCTTTTTAAAATAATATTTTGTAACTTTAAAATACTTACTTGAATTGAAAAATAAAGTCAGACTTTTGAGGTCTTGCATAGCCTAACGGGTTACAGGAAGGGCATTCTTCATGAAATCAACTTAACCTTTAAGGCTACTCAAAGGCGTGCCACATTTAAATTATATATAATAAAAGACATCATTAAAATATTGTATTGGAATTATTTAAGCATTTATCAATTTTAAAAATGTGAGGATAGAGAGGACAGTTTTTAAAAATTATTTTGAGTATTAATATACAAAATGTTTGAAAATTAATGGCCTAGGTCACTGCAAAATCTACCAGTTTAGCTGCCTCTCTATTAGCCTCTTTTTACAGTGTACACTCTATATCAGTCTTCTTGTCTCAGGGTCCCATATAACTCTTAATTATTAAGGTCTTCTCAAAACTTTGGTTTATGTGGGGGTTTTTGCCATATTAGTTATTAAAGCTAAGAAAATGTAAAAATTATGGGTCCTTTAAGGGAAGGGATTAGAGCAGTGGCAGCAACCTATGGCACAGGTATTACTGTGTTTTTCTTTCACAACCTCACACTTGCTAGGCAGGCACGTGTGCCGCTAAGCTATATCCCTGGCCCCCGTGTTTTTAAGACAAAAGATTTTAATTCTATTATTTGCATTAGTATTTCTAATTTTCAGTTCAGAGATCAAGAATTAAATAAAACATACTAGCTTTGCACAGTGGCAGTATTGTAGCTCATGAGGCTTACCCGAGGTACAATTATTGCTAATTAAATAAAACATACTTAAATAAACAAAACTCCTTTAATGCTAATACTTGACTCAAACTGCATTGTCTAATAGTATTAAAGTCCATTGGAAATGTATACAACCAAAACAAATATATTTCACCAAGACAGTACTAGAAAATAAGACATGTCATAAAGGAATGAAGGCATAAAAAAGAAAATTTTGTATCAACAGAAACAACAATATACCTATTTTTTAAAAATCAGCTTTGAATAGTCCTCCCAATGGATTGACAATTTTAACTGAAATATTTCAGACTTTATTTTTTCAGATTCTGCAGTGTTTACATAGATTTTAGTATGTTTACATAGATTTCAGCATCCTTATCTGAAAATTCAATTCTGAAATGCTCTAAAATTTGCAAATTTTTGAGTGCCATGTTAGTATTCAACAGGCTTCAGATTTCAATGCTTTGAATTTTGGATTTTCAGATTAGGAATGTTCACTTGTAATAATAATGCATATTTTCCAAGAGTCATGAGAATTAAATCCATGTACTGCATTTAGCCCAATGTAAAGCATGTATTTGTTTACTATAAAATTTAAACATTATTAAATACAGTATCATATATTAAGTAATAACTATAAAATAAAATTTGAAGTTTGTGTTCTACAACTTTTGATGTATTGAAAAAACATTGTACTCACCAGAATATGGGACTTTCACCAGGTTCTTTCACTTTGTAGTATTCTTTATCTTGTGGCAAGACTTTGGTTAACCCAAAATCTCCAATTTTAACTCTGTTCTCATTCTCCACCAATATATTTCTTGTTGCCAGATCCCTGTGTATATACCTTTTTGTGCCAAGGTATTCCATACCCTATGGTTAAAATAGGATTCTTCTTTCAGTTAGTCATATAAACATAATTTAAGTGGCTTTACCTCCATAAAACCCTTTTTTTTAGCTAAGAAATAGTCTAAACAATTTCTTAATTACTTCCACATGCTTGCTTCATCTACAAAAAAAACCCAGAATATTAGATACCTTGCATATCTGAGATGTATACTGCAGAAGTTTTTTGTGATCTATTCGTTCTTTGTGTTTTTGGAGGTAATCTCGCAAACTCCCATATGGTAAATATTCCATAATTAATCTTAGATTACGCCGGCCTTTTAACACACAAATGAAACAAAATGTTTTATTTTGATATAATTTACTGCTGCAATACTAGTAATCCAAAAAGTTTTTAATAAAAACTATACTATATAAATTCTCTCTCTTGCTCTCTCTCAGTCTACTAGGTCTAAGATGATAACATTTTATAACATTTTATTGTAAATTAAAGATAATGTAGCATTATGGGGTCTTTGAATTCAAAAATTTTGGAAAGAAGCTATACAAATAATTGTTTTAATCTTCAACTCTTTAAGCAAACCGTAAGTTCGTAAGAAAACTTTCCTTATTAACATTGAACTAAATTGTGTAAATTAAAATATCATTTTGATAATATATAAAAGGAAAGATAATTTTTTAAAAAAATTCTCTTAAGCTTAAGTGATGAAGAGAATAATCAACTACCTGAAGACTTCCTGTAGTTTCCTCTCATTATCACCACACACGATTTCTGGTTATCTAAAATGCATCACTCCCCCCCTTCCCCTCTCCCCCTCCCCTTTCCCCCCCTATACTGGCATATGCTTAAGTCCAAATCTTTAGACATTATGGTTCTATTACCCAGGATGCCAAAGACATACCATCAGTTTAAAACAGATTTCAGTGGGCAACATACCAGCACTGTAGCAGACTCCTTTGTACTTTACAATGTTGTCATGCTGTAGGGATTTCAAGATTTCAATTTCCCTTTCAAAGTCTCTAAGGTGCTCCTCAGTACTATGCTGGAGCTTTTTTACAGCTACCACCTCCCCAGTGTTATCCTCTAGAGGGTCGTACCGGCACATCTCCACACTTCCAAAATTACCCTAAAGAACATGCTACATTAGAAAGGAAAACCTCAAGTTTTCAAGACAAATTATTAATCAACTTTTACAATACATGAAACCCTAGCAGCTAGAATTAGTAGACATATCTCTAATCTTACATAAGGCAACTTTTTGATTAAGAAAATGAAATATTATCTCAATAAGTGGGTAGTAGTAAATCTATGAATTTCATTTCTTCAAAAAAAAAAGGCTGACAAAAAAGGGATTGAAAAAAATGATAAACGTGAATTATTAGGATAAGCAAACAGACATGGTACAGGATTCCTAAATTTCTGTCACCAATTTCAGCAAGAACTTTCCTTCTTTACAATGTATCCTTTGATATTACTGTTAGTGACCTAGATGAAATAAAGGTCTGGTGTGGACTAAATGTCCGTGCCCCCTCAAAATTAGATGAACTTCTAATTCTAATACAATGTGATTGTATTTGGAGATAAGGCCCTGTAAGGAAGTAATGAAGGATAAAAGAGGATATAGAAGTGGCGCTCTAATGCAATATGGCTGCTGCCCTTATAATAACACGAAGAAACCCCCAAAGCTTTCTCTGCTATGGGGACGTACCAAGAAAGTGGCCACTTCCCAGGTCAAACGAAGTACACATGGCCAATAAATACACTAAAAAAAAGTTCAATATCACTGACTCTTGGAGAAATGTATATTAAAATGACATTGAAATACCATCTTACTCCAGAAAAAGTAGTTATCACCAAGAAATCAAATAATAAGAAATGCTGCTGAGGCTGTGGGGTATAAGGAATTATTTTACATTGTTGGTGATAATATGAATGAGTAGCACCACTATGGAGATCAGTATAAAGAATATCCTCACCCGGGCGTGGTGGCTCACGCCTGTAATCCCAGCACTCGGGAGGCTGAGACAGGTGGATCGTTGTGAGTTCCAGACCAGCCTGGGCTACAAAGTGAGCTCAAGGCCAGCCTGAATGGCATAGTGAGACCCTGTCTCAAAAACACCAGGGCTGGGGATCTAGCTCAGCGGTCTAAGTGCCTGCCTGGCAAGCACAAGGTCATGAGTTCAATCCCCGGTACCACAAAAAAAAAAAAGAATATCCTCAAAACATTAATAATAGAAATTTCATTTGATCCCTTCTAGGAATCTTCCCAAAAGAGTTAAAGTAATCATAGTGATACATGCATACCCATGTTTACTGCAGCACAATTTTTTAAAAGTTAAATCTTAGAAATAGCCTACATATCCATCAACAGTTGAATGGATAAAGAAAATGTGGTGTTTACACACAGTGGAATACTACTCTGCCATAAAGAAGGAGGCATCTGCAGGTATAGGGCTGTACCTGAAGACCATTATGTTAAGTGAAAGAAATCAGTCATGACATTTAAATATCTCATGGTTTCTCTTATATGATAAATCCAAAATATAAATAAAAAGCAAAATAAAGAATAGATAATAGAAAGTAGATCTTTTTCAAATGGGAAGGGGAATAAGAGATGGAGAGGGGAGGAAAGAAAGGGAAAAAAGATTGAAAAAAAGAAAATCAAAGAAAACATGGAAATAGATCTTTTTCAAATAACAAAGGAATTAAGAGTTGCAGAGAGCACAGAAGGATGGGAGAGGAAGGGGACAAAAAAATTCAAGGTGTGTTATAGACATGGACAGACTCCCTATGATAAATGTAATCATTATGTACTATAAGCATGTGCCACTAAAAATACATTAATTTTTTTAAAAGAGAGGCCTAACCAGAAACTAAATCCTCTTGAAACTTTAATTTTGAACTTTCCAGTCCTCCAGATATGTAAGCAATGTTATTTTTTTTTAAGCTACCCACCCCATGGTATTTTGTTATGGCAACCCAAGCAGACTAATACAGTGACAATTATTTGTTTAAGAAAATAAGACTTTAGGTGGGCACAATGGCACACACCTATATTCCCAGTGCTATGTGAGTGTGTGTGAGGCAAAAGGAATAAAAGTTTCAATTCTACCTGGGTGATTTAGCAAATAGGCAAGACCCTGTCTCAAAGAAAAAAAAATGGCTGGGATGTATTTTAGTGCAAAGAAAAGCCTGGGCCTTAATCCCCACTACCAAAAAACAAACAATATATACAAATAATATTGCATATATTTCTAAATTAAATCTCTAATTACAGAGTTCAAGAATGTCACAGCAAGGTAAATACTACCTGGGACTCTTGAGTCAGACTAGAGTTAGAATCTTGGTCAGTACTTAGTATTTTTTTTATTTTATTTTAAAGAGAACAGAACAAAACAAAACAAAACAAAGCAAAAGAAAACAGAATAGAGTCAAACATAATATAGCATTTCAAAACAGAACACTGCAAGCTACACAGGTCTTCAAAACATAACAACAGGAGATTAACAGTGTTAATCTAGCGTCTCTTGCTTTCTTCAAAATGGTTGTTCATAAGTACTTAGTATTTTTGTAACCCTGCACAATTCACTTTGAACAACTGTTCTTTCTTCCTTAAATATCCTTAAAACTGTTCTTTCTTCCTTAAATATCATTCCAAAAGATATTTCAAAAACAAAACTGGGGATTATATTTTATATTCTTTTCCCCTATTTAAAAAATGTCAATAAAATTTATTTTCCAGTGCCATTATATATTCCTTGAAAATATTATTTTAATTATTGTATACTGTCAGTGAATATAGTAATTCTTAAAATTGGAAATAATGTACATGAAAAAGATTTTAAAATATGTTCATGTCATTGTAATGATATTCATACTCATAACTGTCTGTGCCTATCTACATTAAGGATACATAAGAGTTGGCTGTTCAAAAGATGTAGGCATTTCAAAATCCCTTAATATCTACTGCATCAGCTTTCTAAAAAGGCTCAGCAATTCGTATTCTAATAAATAATGGAAAAAGTGTCCATCTCTGCCAACACTGGCCACTATAATTTTTCTGTAATTTGTCAATTTTATTGACAAAATCAATTTTATTGTTTTAATTTCAAATGATTCAACTGTATTTTGGAAGAAGGTGAAGGTAAATGGTAAGGGCATGAAAAAATATTTAGAATCAGAAACTAGAAGGAAATGGCATTGAACCAAAGAAATCATGTAAGGGAGAGTAAAAGTGCCACAGTAAAAAAATCTTAAGTACCTAGTCAATGTTAAAGATTACTGTGCAATGGAGATAATCCGCAGTTATATCTGATTCTTTTCTCATCACATGAGAGGCATAAGTACAAACAGAAAAAAATGCAGATTTGTATTGTTCCTACACTAGGAAATGAAGTGAAACAAATAGTCAAAGGAAGGAGTACAATATAATTGTGGATACTACTGAAAGCAGAGTTTAATTGACCAGGAGATTTACCCATTTAGGAAAGGAAAGAGCTGAATTTTGAAGGTACCTAATAGGCTTTAGGAAGAGGGAAGTGTCACACCCAAATAAATAACCTAATGATGAATCTCAAGGTTCTAGAAAAGCAAGAACAAACCAAACCCCAACCAGCAGAAGGAAAGAAATGATAAAGATCAGATTAGGAATAAAGTTGAAATTTTAAAAAAGAAAAAGGTGAATGAATCAAAGAGTTGGTTCTCTAAAAAAAAAACAAACAAGATTGGCAAGTCCTCAGCAAAACTTACCAAAAGAAAGAGAAGACCCAAGTTAATAAAATTAGAAATAAAAAAGAAGAAATTATAATAGATACCACTGAAATCCACAAGGTAATCAAAAACTATTCTCAAAATTTATATACCAACAAATTGGAGAATCTGGAAGAAACTGATAAATTTTTAAGACACATACGAGCTAAACTGAATTATGAAAATATATAATGTATTAACAGATTAATAAGTAATGAGAGAAGCAGTAATTAATATTCTTGCCACTAGGAAAAGCCCAGGACCAGATGGATTTATGGCTGAATTCTACCAGATCTTTAAAGAACTAATACCATGCTCCTCAAACTTCTTCATACACTAGTTATCCTCCCAATTTGATTTTATGATGCTAGAACTACACTGATACAGAAACTATAAAAACTCAATGAAAAAGGAAAACTACAGATCAATATCCATGATGAACACAGATCCAAAATCCTTAATAAGATTCTTGCTAACACAATGGAGTATCACATTAAGAAAATCATGTATCTTGACTAAGTTGGTTTTATCACAGGAATGCAAGGATGGTTTAACACACATAAATCAATAAATATAATACATCATATAAATAGAATCAAAGATAAAAACTGTATTATTATCTTAATAGATGGTTAAAAGGCCTCTGAAAAAATTCAGCACCCCTTCATAAAAAAAACACTACTGATAATAGCTATAGAAGGAACTCACTTCAAAATTATAAATACCATCTATAATAATCCCACAACCAACATCATATTAAATGGGAAAAACCTAAAAGAGTTACTTCTAAAATCTGGAACAAGCCACAGATGTCCTTTCCTGCTCAACATAGTAATTAAAACTTTAACCAAAGAATCAGAAAAAAGAAAGAAGTAAAAGGAATAGTCTGTTGATCTTTCTTTGTTATTTAAATCAGTGATATTTTAATGTATTGTTTTTTACATATTTCTTAAATACTAGTATATTATAAAATATTATCAATTGAAGATAATAAACTTCACTAGATTTGTTTTATTTCAAATAAATTGGACATTCTTTTCTAAAAGTTTCTCTCTAGTCTACCAGAAAAATCCTCTAAGAAAGATAAAATCTCATCAAAGGTTGAATTTAAGGACTGGAGAAAATATATGATTTGCTCAGAGTAAAATAATTTTTATAGTTTTCATGATTTTATGACCAACCTCTTTGATGAATGATGTAGAAATGAGTGTTTATGGCCATGAAAATATTTGTATATAACAACAAATTGATATGTATTCAATAATAAATCCACAAATAAATTGTATTATACTAATTTCTTCCTTTTCCATAATGATTTAGTCTTTGCTATTGGATCAAGATAAAATCTCTGATTGGGAATGAAAATTATTTTATGTATTAATAGCATAATATATGGCCTATCACAGAAAGATAATAGAAGGTGATACTTCAGCTAAAGTATACTCACACAAAATCAAATACTTATGTGGGACAGTAGAAACAGTATCAAAGTAGGAGCAGGAAAACAAAACTTTCATTTTGCATCTGCTAATACCTTGCTATATGATCATAAACAAGTTATTTTTTTTTAATTTGGAAAAGAATAAAACCAAACAAAATAAAACAATACAGTCAATCAAAACAAAACAGTGAACATGATACAGGACTTCAAAACAAGACAATAGGAAATCAACAATGGCTACCATAATGCCTCTTATTATCTTCAAAGGATCTGCCTATACCATCAGACATAATAAAATTCAAACAAAACAAAGTAGAATAAAATCAATCAAAACAAAACAAAGAAAGTGATACAAAACAAGATAATAGGAAATCAACAATGACTACCATAATATATCTCATTATCTTTGAAATAGTTGCCCATGCCATGAGACATAATAAAATAAAAAAACAGAATAAAACCAGACAAAACAGAACAATGAAAGTGATACAAGGCTTCAAAACAAGATAACAGAAAATTAACAAGGGCTAAGTTTTCCCTTTTTAGATATTTCCTCCCCTTTCACTTTCACAATATCTATTGTGCATTTTGGATCCCACTAACTCCTTCAGTTTTTTATACTTGGGAGATGACACGATGTTCACTCATGTGACTGTGAACCATTTCACTCATGAGCATGTTCTCAAGTTGCATACATTTACCTACGAGAGCAAGGTTATCCTTCTTTATAGCTGGGCTTTCCATTGTGTAAAAATGTCATATCTTTCTTATCCAT
>RJWT010021332.1:0-17633 GCA_004365215.1 Cuniculus paca | reverse complement strand
GCTATGACTGTAAAGATTCATAATTGACAAGTTCTGTGTCTACTATGTTTTTTGCTATAATTAAATATCAAAATTAAAAATCAGACATGTCCTATAGTTCAGATTTAAAATATGTATCTTAATATAAAATAGATGATAAGATACACATACAATCTAGGATAGAGAGTTCTCTAAGAAGACTCATGTCTGGTTAGTTTTGGAGGGTAGGAGTGAGGACAGTCTTGCCAAGTAGTACAGACAAGCTCTGAACTACATCTGTAGCCCAGGCTGGCCTCAAGCTCACAGTCCTTCTGCTCAGCTACCCCAGTACTAGGATTACAGGCTTGAGCCATCATGAATGCCTGGCTGTTTAAAATCGTTTGGTTCCATTGCACATTTCTTGACACTGGGACCAAGACAACACTCCCATTCTTAATTCCACTTCAGTGTTCTTCCTCCTCCTCTCACTTCTTTGCGACATCAGTTCTACGTCTTTCTCTAATTTGCATCAGAATCTTCAAGCACCCATTCATAGTGGGCCTGATCTCACCAAAAATTGATTCCCTTTTCATTTTGGCACTGACGGAGTTCTAGTCTTATTCTATCACTGGCTTGTAAATGAAAGTGAAAACAAAAGAACTGTGGACCATACTAACACCATGCAAAGGCCAAACCTTCCCAGGCCCACTCAGTGACAGCTGGAGACAACAGAACCACCATCAGCCTGAGATGATTGATGTAGTCCCCACAAGCTGGTTGAACTGAGCACAGGTAGGGTGGCCGTATGGCTTCATTTTTAGCAACACAGGTCTCAGAAAGCTCCCTCTGCAGCATCAACAGTTAAACTTGGAGAAATAGACACATACCTCTTTCTTCTCTCCTCTCTCTTTCTCCTCTCTCCTCTCTTCTCTTTTCTCTTTTCTTTTCTCTTTTCTGCTTTGAACTAAATTGTCTTCAAAGAAAGCAATAAAACTCTTAAAATGAGAGATATAGTTGTTGCAATAAAAATCACAAATAATTAAGCCATAGTTAAACACAGATAAAGAAAGAATCAGAAAGTAGGAAGATAAATATGAAGAAATAAAGAATAATAAATGAAGAGTATAGCCACAGAACAAAAAGATTGACAATAGAAGATTGAGCATAAAAATTTGGATAGAGAGTGGCTGAGATACTTTTAGAACTATGATAGATCTAAGTTGTCATCAACAAGAAGTACAATTTATTCTAAACAAGAAAAATGAATGAAATCTACACTTACTGTGGTGGCAAGGAGGGGGTATCAAACATAGAGTGAAACTCTTAAAATTAGCCAAAGAGAAAAACAACCATTAGACTAACAGCAACTATGGATGATATGTTGAGATACAATAATTATTAATCCTAAATTGTTTAGCAAACAAAGTGTATTTCAAGAATCAAATATATATGAAGAAAAACAATTTGTCACTGTAAGACTATATAAAAATGTTTCTAAAAGTTTTACTACACAAGAATTGAAAATGAATGGTAAGATACTAGAAGAAATGTCAAGAAAGATATGGAAATTATTATAAGTAATAGTGACAGTGCCTACTTCCTGGGGAAAACAAGACAGAACTAAACTACTAAATGACAATAAGCTTATAAGTATGGATGCGAGTGATAAAAGTTAAGGTCATGTATGGTTTCTGCATTGTTTGTTTGGGGAGAGTTAAAATAACGCTTGATCTAAGACTCTGATAAGCAGGGATCTAAAATTCCATGGTTACAATAGGAAAATAGAGAAAAAGATGAAGTAAAAATCTAGGTGACATAGGAGGAAGAAAAAAAGGAAGCACAGACAAAGCAGGACAAACTGAAAGTAGAGGATAAGATGATAGAAATTAATAACCACAGTAAATGGAAATACACTGATTTTACCAATAAGAAAACATTGTCAGATTAGATAAAAACCAAATGTATATCCATGCTATTTACAAAGAACTGTACCTAAAACATATGGAACTTTTATTTTTGTTTTGTTTTGGTTTTGGTCTTTTGCGACAGGGTCTCGCTGTATATCACGCTGCCTGTGAACTCACTATGTAGCTCAGGCTGGCCTTGAACTTTCGGCAATCCTCTTGCCTCAGCCTCTTGAGTGCTGGGATTACAGGCGTGCACCACCGTGGCTGGCTGAAACTTTTAACATATGCACCAAATGTGAAAAATGAGAAAGAATGTTTTTAAAAGCATTGTTTCTTATGGAAACAAGAAAACTGGACATAACTTCTGTGTCCTTCAATAGGAAAACATTTAAATGTATTGTGATATATTAAATGGCATGACATAAGCAATGAAAATAAATGAATAACATCAAAGATCAAAGCAAATGAATACAAAAACATGATGTTGGACTTTATGGCACATTTACAAATTTCAAGTACATTATATTTAACTGCTATATTTTTAGTAAAATCAACTAAAACTGTGGAATTGATTTCCGGAAAATTCAAAAGTGATTTGTATCTGGGAGTAATGGGGTTTCTGCAACTGGTTTCATGGGACTGTGTCCTGTGACACAAGGCTTTTTGTGTAGGACACAAGGCATGGTTTAATGCTCTGCTGCAACCACCATGAAATTCTTAATAATGGTAAACAAGTGTCTTTGCATTTTGCATGGGCCCCTGGAATTATGTAGCCAGTCTTAGACTACAAATGTGGAGAGAGAGAGGGGGACTGGGATTATTTTGATGATGCTCTTTCTTAATCTGGATGATGGTATTTGGTATTTATTTTCATCTACATGTAGTGTAGTATGTATTTGGTGTGCAGGAAACATTTCATTTTGCAAATTAATTTTGAAATGCTACCTCCACAGTCAATAGCTCTAGTAATCATCGGTGATACCCGGGCAACAGAATCCCAAAGTCACTGCCTAGGTGGGAATGAATATCTTATTTATATGGTTGTGATGGGGAAATTGGTCTAAGTTGTTGAGTAATTATACTTAAGCATATGCTTTTGACTCTATAAAACCCGGGTGAGTAATACCAATTTGAGGAAAGGAAGAGCCCTCTATTTCTTTACACAGTTGGATATCCAGCTGCTCTTGTTTTCATATTGCAAGTGCATTTCCTTTGCAAACTTGTTAGCTCCTGCATTATTTGGAGGCTCTGTCTTTTAAAAGCAGGCAGCATTTAAAAACTACAGGGCAGAACCTATCTGATTCTGTTGCTGTCACCAGCAGCTGGTGCACCCGGCATCCTCTGAGGAAGTTAGCTGCCCTCTAGCCACCGTGAATATTGTGCGAACACAGCACATCTGCGCTAGAGGCGCACTGCGCGTGTGCGACTGTGGAGCCAGCGCGCCTTTCCTAGGCAGCTTAGCAGCTTCAAAATTCACACGTTGAGACAGCCGGTGAGATAGTTTGCTACGCGGCGCACTCCTTTTCATGCAGGCACCTGGATGATTCTGAGAGGCTCAATGTGGCCATTGCTTTTCAATGCATTGCTTGGCTGCTAGAGTGGGCCAAAAATTTTGGGGGTTTTCAAAGGCAATACGGCACAATATTTAGTTTTTCTGCACAGTTCTCACAGAACACTTGGTTGTTCAGTTTAATTGTATTCCTAAGTGCCTCTTAAGGCTGACCTTCAATCTCTCTCTCTCTCTTTCCTTTCATTATGCATCTGCTCTCTCTAGTGTAGTGAAGTGCTGAGGCTCCGACATTATGCATTCATTCCTTCAGCCACTCAATAAACATTTATAGGTCATCTTAAATCTTAACTTGTGCATTTTAAAGTCTTGGTCCAGTCTGCCTCATCCTTGTTTTTTGTCCTTTTTCTTTTGTCAGTGGCTCTGATTTATACCCTCTCTTCAGTGCTGGGGTTGAAATAAAGGTCTTATGCATACTAGGCAAGCGTTCTACTGCGGATCTGCATCCCTGCCCTGATTTGTTCTTTTTAGTAAAGTTTTTCAAACTCTTATCTACTATCTTCTTTCTGTTGGCCCACTACTGGTTCTGCCTGTTTTACAGTGGCTCATATAATCTGTTGTGCTGCTTAGAAATTCCCTGTTGAATTCTTGCACTGTGGAAATTAAAATGCAACTTTTGGGAAACATACTTCATAAATAACACAGGCTTTCCCTGCACTTGTCATTTGTAAACGCACTGATTCCCCTTTGGAGAGTAAAGGATTGATACCTGTTATGAAGTATTAACATTTTGCTGAAAATACAAGGTACATTGCAAAGAGTCAAACATTGTCTAGGTAACTATTAACATTATGGTATCATTTAGTCAAATTTGGTAAGTCTCTATCATCTTACTACAGAAGTCTTGCCCTGAATCAAACCAACAGTTAGTTGAACGCTTATTTTATGCAAGGGATATGGGACAAACAGAAATGTGCAAAAAATTCTTACCTCCCTTGAAGTACTTTAATTTCCTTCTGGTTATCTATACATACATATAAAGAAAACTAACAATGTAAAGTGACATAGCCCTATGTTATTCAATTTTATTGCTTGTTTCATTGGAAGATTATGTCATTGAAATTTCTTCTGGGAATTGAATCTTAGTTTTTGGATATGTGTTTCTTTTGACTGTAAATAATGCATTTTGTTACTTGCAAGCTAGCTATACCTATTATAGGGAAGAAGGAGCTATTAATATCAGGATATACTAGTAAAAAGGCCACATGTCTTATAACCAGGTAAGTCTGCCTTTGAATCTTGCTATGTGACTTTATTAAATTTATTCATTGTCATAGCTTTTTAATTAGATAAGTGTTTACATATTTCATTTAGTATTTATCTTTAGGGCTGGTTACATAAGGTAACAGTATAACACTTCCATTCCATTTATACAAGGAAAACACTGTAAATACTAGCAACTATCCTCATTATTAGACTTATGTAGTTATCTGAATTCATTTCTTGTGTGTACTAAGACTTCCACTGAATACAAAAAAGGAATCTGCATTTTCATGAAATATTTTCAGGTCACTATGTTAAACTAAGGGCTTTTTGAAGTTACTATTTTATGGAATTCTACTGGCTGGAGAACATTGGCATTTTCTTTTTCATGTTCTTTAGATTTTAATGGCATTTCATGGGTGGTCCACCAGTTGAGTGCAAGTATCTATAATTATTAAAATGGGTATTTTGCCAATTTTCACATGCTTTGTTTTCTCTTCTCAAATTAACATGTCTGGAGCCAGGGATATAGCTCAGTGGCACAGCGCCTGCCTGGCAAGCACAGGGTTCTGAGTTTGATTCTCTGCACCCTCCTCCCAAAAAATCAAATCAACATGTCTGTGTATTTATACAATACACATTCAGACAACATTCATTACACTGCTGCCACTGTACGGAAAGACAATCAAGGCTTGCTATGCCCAAGTTTAGAACAAGCTCCAACCAAGTGGATAGATGTAGCGTGTGAGTAAAGGCTCAGCACGTTGTTCCGATGTATTGTCTGTGGTGTTTGGAGGGTGTGGCTAGGGCTGTAAGGCGGAGGATTAAGGGTCCTGCTAATAGCATTTATTTAATGAATCATTTTATACACATGTTGTTCCCTCATTCTGTTGCATTCCCTTTGGGTGACCAAATAATTTGAAGAAGTTTGGTTAAACTTGTCAAGCCTTTGAAATGGTTTACAATTATTTTATGTATAAAATTGATTATATTTATATCAGTCATAAAACATGTTTTCTTAATTTCAAAGCTAACATATGAGCATTAGAAATGAAGACGATCTAGGAAAATTCTGCCCAACTTCCAAAATTTGCACTGTGTTTTTCTAATTTTATTGTGGTTATTTTTGGTTCTCTTTTGCACCTTCACCGTATACTAAGAATGAAAAAAATACAATACTTGCTTAGGGAAAATAGATCCATTGTTCTCTCTTAGATAGAAGTTTCAAAACTAAAAATAGAACTACCATAAAATCCAGTTATCCCACTGCTGGGTATGCATCCAAAGGATGTATCAACATGTCAAAGAGACACCTCTAGTTCCAACAGTATTCTCAACATCCAAGATATGAAATCAACCAAAGTATCTATGAGTAGATGAATGGATAAACTGTGGTATATGGCTGCCCGGGGACAGCCAGACCTCAGCTTTTTCTTGTGAGTCAGCACCATTCAAGGACTGCAGGGGAGAGCCAGAATTCACCAAGAAGCAAGTCCTCCCTGTGAACCAGTGCCATGAGCAGGCCACTGCTGCCGGGGGACAGCCAGACCCCAGCCCCTTCCAGCCTGCAGGCTGGCAAACAAGAAGAGCAAACACCCCCCTACTTCCCGGGCTGCAATGATAGATATTCAGGTGAAATGCAATTTGATGCTTGTGGTGTTTGGTGTTTCACTGACTTAGCAGGTCTAGGGCCAGTGGTCTGATCATCTGTTCATTGGATAACAGTAGCCAGTGTGGCATCTATTGGGAATCTCCTTCTGAAGGTGGTAGCCATTGTTAATTCCCTGTTATCTTGTTTTGAAGTCCTGTATCATTTTCATTGTTTTGTTGGGTTGGGTTTTATTCTGTTTTGTTTGATTTTGTTATATCTGATGGCATGGGCAGCTATTTCAATGATAGCAAGATATATTATGGTAGCCATTTTGGATTTACTATTGTCTTGTTTTGAAGTTCTTTATTTCATCCATTGTTTTGTTTTTATTGTTTTTATTCTGTTCTATTTGATTTTTACTGCATCTGAAGGTATCTGGAGCTATTTTGAAGACAACAAGAGACATTATGGTAACCATTGTTAATTTCCTATTGTTTTGAAGTCCTGTGTCACACTGGTTTGTTTTGATTGATCTTATTCTGTTTTGTTTTGCTTGACTTTATTCTCTTTTTTAAAAAACTGATATATGTACACAATGGGATATTATTCAGTCAGGAAAAGATTGAAATTCTGTTATTTACAGAAAGATGGTTGGAACTGAAGGATATTACACTAAGTGAAATAAACCAGGTATATAAAAAGAAATACCACATTCTTGCTCATAGGTAGAAGCTCAAAAAGTTAATTTCACAGAAGTGGGGAGCAGAACAGTAGCCATTAGATGTTGGAAGGATAAAGGAGAAGAGAGATGGAGAGAAACTGAATAACAGTACCAAAATACAGTTAGACAGGAGCTCTAAGTGCTAATGTTCTGCAGCACAGTAGGGTCACTGTAGTGCACAGCAATGTATTGAGTATTTTGTAAAGAACTAGAAGATGGGATTTAGAAATTTCCCAACATGAAGAAAGGATTAATGTATTAGGAAATAGAAATGCTAATTACTCTGATTTGATCATCACACATTGTGTACATGTATTGAATTATCACACTGTACATATAAATATGTACAATTATTGTATGTCAATTAAAAACATGTAAATGAAATTAAAAGTACAGGAATTGCATTGGTAGGATTTCTCCTTAGGCCATTTTCTTGATCAGTATCACACTTGAGGATCTCAGTAAGGAAAATTGCCTCTGATCAGCATTATGCCCACGGATTCAGGTGTGTTCATCTGATTTCTTAAGGGTTTTTTAGTCGTGTTTGCAGTGCATGCACTTAGGTCTTGAAGGGAATCATCAATTTGGTCTAACTGGTTCAGCTATAGGTTTTGATCTTTACTAATGCTCAATAAAATAAATGATTACCTGCAAATGATTAAAAACCTAATACTCAATAAAATAAATGATTACTTGTAAATGATCGAAATTTCAGGTCGGCAAGAAGTGTCAATTCTATTCTTGTTGTCTTATTTGGTTATCAGTGACCACATTAGTTAGTAATTGCTGTGATTAGTCCTCTTTCTTCCTCTGTCTTTGCTACATTAGCTTATGTTTTTAGTACTCATGATAGAGGACAGTGCATACCACTTAATATTTATCTACATCCAACTGGTACCTCCTTCATGCAGGGTATGGAAGCACATATATATGTTAAAACAAAAACTTCAGACAAATTAAACAGGTTTTAATTGATCAAAGGAGGAGTCATGAACTAGGTTGGCCTCCGAACCAGAGCACATTTAAATGACTGTAGGTCAGCAGTGTGACTGGATAACATTCAAAGGGAAGTGAGATACAGATAAAGGAGATGAGGCATAGAGATAGCTGAATTGGTCACAGTTCCACCTTTACCTTATTTGAACACAGTTTAAACATTTGGCCACCTGCGATGAACTGAAACTCAGCTTCTGTGCTTGGCTGAGACTCAGTTATGGTGACAAGAGTACACTGGATACTAAGGTAGACTGCAGTTCATTACTAAAGGGTCCAGTGCAGAAGCCTGCTCCGGCCACATTTAGTTTAACACGTGGGAATAAATTGCCTGTGCTACCACTTGTGGTAGCAGCAAGGAAGTCAGCCTCTCCTAATTTGTTTCTTCACCTGTACAGATGGTGATACCACTTCATACCTTCATCAAAGGCTGTGTTTAGAACAATAGCAAAATTGCCAGCTGCCTCGTCTCTATATGCTGGGTCTTGCTTAACTTTACCAAAATATTATGATGCAATAGGAGTTCCAGAAGAGGATGAGACAGACAACAGCCGAAGGGCTTTGGGTGTTTCTCTTGAGGTTCCTATAAATACCCTGTTACTCACTCTGCCTTCAGCCTTCTGCCAAAGGAGTGAGTCTTCCTGTCTTGGGCGGGGAAAGACTGCCAACCTGGATCACATGGTGGTGGTGGTGGTCATCTCCAGGTTTTTGCCCACAGCCTGCAGCCAAGCTCCACAGTGCAGAGTCGGACTGAGCTATTTATGCTTACTGCAAATGAAGCCCAAACTGGCCCACTGGTGACATCCAATCATGTCTTCCATCCTCTGAGGCATTATCAGAGACAGCATTCTATCAGAGCTTGTTTTCTTGACACAGAGAACCTCAGGGCAGATTTCTGTTTTTCCTTTTAATTCCCTAATTGAGACATTAAAACACAAGCAAGCATGATTTTATAACTTCTAGAAAAAGAGATTCTATAGGTATTCGGGTTTCTATTTCAGTGTAATTTATCTTTTGGGAGTGAGACTCGCATATCTTGAGCTTCACTTGTTATTAAAAGGGTTCCATTTATTAACCCTGTCTCTTCCGTAGATAATGCTTGTCTGATGATACCAGAGAGTTGACATAAATTACTGCATTTATTGTTAATAAGATGAAACGTTCTCAGTACTTAGCATTGGGCTGGTCTCTAGTAGGCTGACAAACATAAACAATGACCCACTTCCTCTTGTCACCACGTCAGAGCTTCCAGATAATGTCACAGTAGTGAGTTCTCAAGCTCTCTATTTGGCGCTCCTCTAAATTTATTCTTTATGAGTATAGATTATCAACTGCTATTTTATTATAGTGTTAACTAGTTTCTCTCCAGTTTGCACTTTCACATATTGCTGAGCATGGTGTAACTGCCAGAATGTAAACGTCTGCTGTTGTGGAGAGGGAAGTTTCAAAATTCACTTGGTTTTAGGCAAGAAGCAGAAGCTAAAGAATGACGCGTAATATTCTCCTCTGGTTCTAAGACTCTGATACCCATCGGTCCCTTCACGCACTTGTACCTGCAGTCCTATGCCACCTCTTAAAGCCTCCTATTTAACCAGTTCACATTTACTTTTGCGTGAGCTCACGTTAATTATGTGCATCACCTGTCTTGTCACCATGAAGGATGCAGAAATACTCTATTTGGTAAGCAGTCCCCAAGACTGCCTCGTTCCCAGGCCTCCTCCTACTCCCAAACAAATGCTAGTTTATAGTTTCCTTTGGATACCAGGCTTTTCCCCTTGAAGTGATTAAAACCTGCAGGTTTTAACTATAAAACTGGTTGATATAATATGGTTTAGCAGACCTCTTTGAGTTTAGGTGATGCTGTGCTTGAAATGAAAGAATCTGGTTGGCTGTTGGCTACTTAATTGGAAAAGTTGTGGGTTCTTTTTCTTTTTTCTTGTGCTTAGTCAGCCTAGTTCCTGAATGCATGGCTGTTCTCCGTGTGGGTTTAAACTGTATCTAACTGTTTCAGGAAGGCATATAGGGATACCTTTGGACTTGCTGAGGCGCACTGCTGCCTCCTTTGACTCGTCAAGGTAAAGCCATTTCCCTGTGGCCCTGCAGGCAGCATTGGAAGCCCTGCCGGGCAGGAGGTGACCTCAGGGCCTGGCTGATTCATCCCACGGTCACTAAGCTGTCAAAGACCAACTTAGTTAGAGAAAAATAAAGTTGCTTTTAGCTTGATCTCTGAAAGTAGAAAGAAAGAGCCCTTACTCTGACCAATGGCATTCTCCTAAATTTTTTTGAAAGCAAATAAATAAAATAGACATGTATTTGTGAAATTCTTCAGATCAGATTGTGCAGAATTTCTCTATGTCAGGATAAACAGAAGACTGTCCTAAATTCCCAGATCCAATTATCATACTGGGGAGAATATATAATAGTAGCTGGAAAACACATAAAAACAGATTATTTGAGAGGAGAAAAATTATAGTAATTCTATGGTATATTTTAGTTTTGAAAATGAGTTAACGGCTTAAATCATCTGCTCGTTGATGGAAAGCAGTATGTGCACGGCATCAAATGTTTTAAGAAGGAGTGTAAAGACTGAATGTACCCGCAGCACCAGTGACTTCTCACAGCTGCCTAACCGTGGAGTAAGAGACGGTAAAGGTGTTTTGCGGCTGCAGGGAGAGCTTCCAAAAGGAGACAGGACCACATTTGAGATAATACCCTAGACCAAGGGGAACACTGGGAAACATACTGGCTATGGGCTATTCAAGAAGAGCTGTGAAGAAACTGAGAAATAAAACATGAAGCTGAGCAGTTTGTTGAAGAATAGACAGTCAGCTCTGACATAATAATTTATTCCTAAAACCTTTTATTTTGCTCCAAGTTTTACTGTTTATTAGTATATGTTCACAGTGTATGATGGTTATATTCCTCGTGGGGAGTTGGTGAATGTACATAACACTTCTTAATTCTTTTTTCATCCGCTTCACCTTTTCCCCTCTCTCCCCTCTCTCTTGCTCCTCTGCCCTTTTGCAAAAGATCTACTTCCATATTTCCTATTATCTATCCTTTATTTTGATTTTTATTTATATCTTGGATTTCTCATATAAGAGAAGCCATGCAATATTTACCCTTGTGTGTCTGATTTACTTCACTTAACATTATGGTCTCAAGGTGCATCCATTTTCCTGCAAATGACTCAAGTTTATCCTTCTTTATGGCAGAGTAGTACTCCATTGTGTGTAAATACCACATTTTCTTTATCCATTTATCTGTTGATGGACATGTAGGATGCTTCCAAAACTTAGTTGTTATGAATTGTGCTGCTATACACATGGGTATGCATGTGTCACTGTAACATAATGTGTTTAACTTCTTTGGGAAGAAAATTAGGAAGCTATCCACTTTCACTGATATGGTTTACAGTTCAAAAGTTTGTCTTCAGTCCATTTTCTGTTGTGGTAACAAAATAGGTAATTTATAAAGAATAAGTGTTTATTTATTTCATGACTCTGGAGGTAAGGAAGTACAAGAGGATGTTACTGGAGTCTGACCAGCATCTGGTGAAGGCATTCTCACTACACTGTAACATGGTGAGGTAAGGCAGTCAAGTCAGAGGACCTGCTTTTAGAACGATGCCATGCCCACAGAAACTCATTCATCCATAAATCCATGAATGAGTCAACCCATTCATCAGAGCAGATTCCTCAAGGCCAGCTACCTCCCAGATGTCGTGTCTCTCAACACTACTGTACTAGGGATCAAGTTTCCAACACATAAATTTTGAGGATACATTCAAACCATAGCAAAGGGGAAGAAAAAAAATACACAAATAAATAAAAAAGAAGTGCAGTTTGTTGACAGGTGGTTCAGTGGAGCAATGGGGGAGAAGTATGCATTAGAGAGCATAAAGGCTTCCTAAACAATGCAAAGGGAAATCTAAGGGGGTGCACCATTCAGGAAAGAAGCCAGGAGGTTTTTATACAACAGCTCTGCTTATCAGGATATACCAGTCTTGATTAAGGCGGGAAGGCAGATGGGATTCTGTGGGATCCTGAGGCGTGTCTTTATAACATTCACCAAGAAGCACTTCTGAATATTCAGAGAATTCAAAAGTCAGTCAACAGTATGGGATGAGGGAACCATTGGACAATCTGGGAAATGTTTTCATGGAGAGTTAGATTCCAGAAACTGAGATTGCCCCAAGGAAAAGAATCCGTGTCGAGAGACTACTTGGGGAATATTGAAAACAATGATTCTCAGCCCCAGTTGTATACTAGAATCTCTTGGGAGTTTTTTGTAATGATATTTCATATTTCAGTCTCATTCTTATGTATTCAGGGAAAGGACACAGGTATCTTATGAGGATTTTTCTCAGTGATTTTAATGTGCAGTCAGATAGAATCATTGATTTAGCCTGATCAGAAGCTTGAAATAGGAAGCCAGGAAGATGCCCAGATTTTACAGTGGGATCAGGGTTTTCAAATGTAAGCACGCATGAGGATTCCAGATCATTAAAACACAGATTGTGGTGCCGTACCTCCAGAGTTTCTGATTGATTAGGTCTGTTGTGAGATCCAAGAGTTTGCCTTTCTCGCTAGTTCCTAGATTATACTGATGCAGCTGTTCCAGGGATTTTAAGTACCACTAGTATAGGTAGTGTGAAGGAGGAAGAATTTCTTCGTTCCTGACACAGAGCTTCTAAATCCCTTGTCATTTCCTGAGTGATGGGGTGAGAGGAATGCTTTCTGTTACTCGTAACAAGCCCCTTTCAAACACACCTGAAATTATGCTAATGAGATGACTGATAACTGGGAGTCCTAGGTAGCTTCAGGATAGGAGCAAGGCATAATTAGAAGGTTGAAACTGTCAGGACCTTCTACCCCTGGCCTCCAGGAAGGGTAGAGCTTGGCAATTGAGTAGATCACTGTAGCCTGCAGTTTAATTAATCATGCCTACCAGATGTAGCCTCTATAGAAGGCGGGGAGGAAATTATTGCTTTGGGAGAATTGCAGTGTAATGTTAGAGCTGTGGTGAAAAAATTTTATCTAGAATGCATATATATATATATATAAAGTAAATATAGCAAAATAATTGTTGAATCTTGTGAAAGGACTATGGTTGTTTACTGTATTATTCCTTCACCTATTTTCTAATTTATAATTTTTAAAATCCTAAAAATTATTTAAAAACTTTGAAATAATTATTGAATTTTTTTTTTAAAATTCAGAGCCATGCATTTTAATAAGTGTTACAACAATGAAGCTCACATTTTCACTATTTTCACAAATTTTGTAAAATTTCCTTTTCTTCATTTCTGAAGACTTAGGATTATTTTATATTGATACAAACTATGTGAAACTGAAAGATGTAATGTGCATATTACTGATTAAGATCACTTTTAATGTAAGGGAAGTGTCGTTGGCTTAGTAGAATTAGTAAGACTACCGGTTCATATTTATTTATCCAAACCCAAACAGCCACATTAATGTCACTTGAAAAATACCTGCATTGGTTTGAAAATTTGCTTTGTTTTCCTTAAATTTTCATTTTGTTACTTAAAATACCTAATTCTGAAATGGCAGTTTAGATTGTAATTGATGGTATTAATGCATCCTTCTGTCCTATGAGGCCTAGTTATTCATCTACAGACTGATAAAAGTTTTGTAGAAATTTTTCTGTTTAACCTATAAAATCCTGGAATTAAGGTATTTTTATTTATGGTTTGCTCTATGTGACTAGCTAGAATATTAGTATGGAAAATATTTGTATTTATATTTGGAGTCTTTTTTATGGATTTTCCTAAACTTATTATAGTACAGAAAGGTTTTTTTTTGTTATCCTGTTTATATTACATAGGAAATGTAATTATGTTCTCTCCCCTAAAAGGTGAATAATCAGTGTACTTGAACTTTTCACTTAGTTTATTGGGAAAGGCTGTATTCTACAGCTTAAAATGCAATGCCATGTTGATATTAAGCCATAATAGAACCAATGAAATACCTTAAATGATAAATTACAGCCCACCGAGTCTGACATCGTTTTTGATAAGGAGAAGGGTAGGTAAATAGCAACAATTTCTCTGAAGAAATATGTAGCAGTGTCTAATACAGTGGTCCCTTCATATGTGAGGTGGGTGGGTCCTAGGATCCCTGCAGATACTAAAATGCAAGGATACTTGATTACTTTGTGATGTGGTATTTGTGTAGAATCTTACACACATCTTTCTATATACTTTAATCTCTAGATGACTTATAATGCCTAATGCAATATAAATGCAGTATGCATTTGTTAATGGTTGTTGCTCTGTATTTTTAAGGGAATAATGACAAGACAAATGCTGTACATGTTCAGTACAGACAATTGTTTTAGAATATTTTTGATCCACTGAATTTGTGGATGTGAAATTTGTGTACAGAGGGGGACTGTATATTCATTAAGCATACAGAGGGGGATTTTACTCCATGTGTTCTGCTTTTCTCCCCCAACTGGTTCTCAGCCAATGAAGTCTTATTATCTTTCAAAAAGCACTTTACCAATACAAAGTAGTGACCTCTAAGAAGCTTCTTTTAATAGTCGTCAACAGTGTATTTTAATATCTTATTATTATTTTCTCCTTATACATTTTTCTTCATTTATTTTATCTCTAGTGGAAAACACCACTTGGCTTCTTTATCAACTAACTACCATTAACTTGAAGGTAGTTGATTCGTTCAGTATTCAGCATTTGTTATATGGAAAGTATTGTCCTTGATAGTTACCATACCTGAATAAAGTAGCAAAGATCACTGCCTTCCGAATGGTGCACACACACACTAATGAAAGGAAGAGGGATGATATGTACGAGTCATAGTATGAAAAGAAACAACCCAAATTATCAGGCATGGTAGAAGGGGATAAGTACTAAAGGAGTGACAAAGGAGCAATGTGAAGGAAATTCATGTGAATGTGAGTGTGTGTGTGTGTTGATAAGACCTTGAAGGTTTTAGATAGGTTTCAGGGTGGGTCTCATTGAGGTAGTGACATCTTTGCAGAAGTTCAGAGGCAAGAGGTGGAACACACTTGTTATATTTGAGGAATCTATAAGGCTGATGTGGCTGTTGTAAGATGAGAGAGGGAGACAGTCATAGACAGTGAATTATCTCTTATTTATTTTTTTATTTTAAACAAAACAGAAAAAAGGGTAGAAATAATACAGAATTTCACAAAACAAAAAGACAAAACAACAGTAAGAAATCAACACTAGTTAATACATTCTATATTGTTATCTTGGAAGTAGTAGTTCAGGTTACAAGATCTAAGCATAAAAAATGATCAAATAATCAAACAATGACAGCACAAACTGTTCATTTTGATGATTTAACAGAGATTAGTAGTATAGTTATCTATCTTGCATATACATACATGCAGTTATATATATAAACCTACAGTTTTATTCATAATGGAATTAGCTTAAGAAGACAACTAGGGCTGACATGAGACTAACCCGGAAAAGGTGTGGGGGGGTTCTCAAAACAGAAATGAGAAGACCTCTTACAAGTTTAATATTCTAAGGGGAGGCAGATTGTGGGTTGGACCTGGATACTAAGAATGAAGATAGTGAGAAATTAAATGATCATAGATGTGTTTTGAAGGTAGAGCCAACAGGAGTTCCTGATGGAGAGAAGGTAGGGTGTAAGAATAAGAGACGAGTCAAGAGTAAGTCTAGATTATTACTATTAGAAATATTGCTGATGTCTCAACACAAACCTTATAGGTCTGGAAGAGCATGGAGGGAAGTTCTTTAAGCCCTAAAAGAAAGAAATCTTTCAACACATATCCTACAAAACTATTTTTCAAAATTGATGAAGAAATTAGAATGTTGTATGACAAAGAGCAGTTTAAAAAAATTCATGACTACAAAACCAGCACTACAAAAAATATACAAGAATATCCTAGACAGAGGATGTCCAATTAAGGCATCATTGCCAAAGGGACTACTAAAATGAATAT
The DNA here is from genome assembly GCA_004365215.1 of Cuniculus paca. Taxonomy (NCBI): domain Eukaryota; kingdom Metazoa; phylum Chordata; class Mammalia; order Rodentia; family Cuniculidae; genus Cuniculus; species Cuniculus paca. The sequence continues at coordinate 1,710 of RJWT010021332.1, read as the reverse complement.
AGGAAACAGAGTGAGGATCTAAACAAAAGGGAAAAATAAAGGAATCAGACACAAAAAAGCCATACAATGACAGCAACCAGCCAATACCTTTTAGTAATAACTCAATATAAATGGTCTCAACTCCCCAATCAAGAGACACAGATTTGCCAGATGGATCTAAAAACCAAACCTATGGTATACTCTATACAGAAACCACAATTAATAGATTAAAATCCAAGGGTGGAAAGTAATTTTTATGTAATGGGAGCCCCAAGAGAAGCAGGAATAACTCTCTCTTTTTCAGACAAAGTCGACTTCAAGCCAAAACTGACCAGAAAGACTATGATCACTACTTACTGGTAAAGGGAACAATTCAACAGGAAGAGATAACAATTGTAAATATATGTGCACCAAATACTGGCGCATTCAACTTCATAAAACAAATATTACTGGACATAAAAGATCAGATAAACATCAATACACTCATAATGGGGAACCGCAATACCCCACTATCACAAGTAAACAGATTTATTAGACAAAACATCAACTAAGAAATATCAGAGTTGAATCACACTTTCAAACAAATGAAGTTAATATATAGCATACAGTATTCAAACCAACAAAAACAGAATACACATTCTTAGCAGAATATGGACCTTTCTCCAAAGTGGACCTCATATTAGGTCATACAGCTTGCATACATAAATACAAAAGAATTGGAACAATCCCATGCATATGATCAAATCATAGTATAATGAAACTAGAAATCAATGGCAAGAGAAACCACAGAAATTATGTAAACACATGGAGATTAAATAATTCACTCTTGAATAATCAGTGGGTCACAGAAGAAATCAAGAATCAAACACCTCAAATGATAATGCCAGTACAACATACTAGAACCTATGGACCACAATGAAAGCAGTTGTGAGAGGGAAGTTTATAGGTGTGAATGCCCACATCAGAAAAAACAGAGCTATCCCAAATTAATGACATGATGATGCACCTCAAGGACCTAGAGAAGTAAGAACAATCTAAATTCAAAACTAGTACAAGGAGGAAAGTTTAAAGATCAAAACAGAAATCAATGAAATTGAGACTAACTATACAATTAATGAATAAAAGAACTGATTCTTTGAAAGGATAAATAAAATAGAGGTATCTTTATTTAAACTTACAAAAAGAAGGAAAAAAAAGACTTATCCATGCAATTAGAAATGAAAAAGGTGAAATATCAATGGTCACCCCCTAAATCCAGAGGATTATATCTTAGTTACTTTTCTCCTTGCTGTGACAAAATACCTCACATGCAGAAGTTAAATGGGGAAAGGTTTATGCAGCTCACAGTTTGTAAAGGTTTCAGTCCAGCCTTGCTGGCTCCATGGCAAGGTGCCTTTGCAGAGCGGAGCAGTTCATGGTAGGCAGAAAGCAAACAAGGGAAGAAGGAAACTAGAGTCTTCGGTCCCTTATATTGTATGCAGGCTCCCTGCCCTAGGGTGGGTGTAGCACTCACATCCTTAATCCTAACTAGAACTATGCCAGACCAATCTGTGGCCTGATTTACTAATCACACACCCTTAATCTCAGCATCACACACTCTAGATTCAGCCACCTCTGAAAAAGTCCTATGACTGCATGAGGCTTTGAGGGAACATCTAGACACAAGCCATAACAATTATAAGCAACTACTTTGAAAGTTTGTACTCAGATAAATTGGTGCATCTAGGAGAA
>RJWT010021331.1:0-17627 GCA_004365215.1 Cuniculus paca | reverse complement strand
TTGAAGAGATTTAAGAAACAACCTGTATACAACTCGTGGCTCAGAGAGGATACTGGTCAAGAAGAGGGAATGGCTGCCTAATATCTTGATGGGAGAGACAACGAATACTAATGAGAATTTCAAAATATTGGCATAAGAAAGAATATGTTATAAAACTGACATAAATTATTCAGCTATGTTTCTGGTTTTCTTTGTTATGAAAGGCCTTCCCTTTTTTCCTTTGATATATTTTAATTTCATCTAATATTAGAGGTTTCCCTTGAAGCTATTATCAGCTAAAAAAAAAAAACTTCTGTAATACAGTAGTGCACTTACAAGTCCAAAATAGTCAGTACTTACCTGTTTTGTGTGTACTATAAAGCTCATTTTATTTTCCATACTGTGGATCTGAAAACAAGTATCAGCATCTCCCAACTGCCACATAAAGCAGCCATACTTAAGACTGATGAGTAAAGCCTGCAACATAATTAGAAATCACTCTATTAAAATACGCATTAAAGCAATACTTCTTACTCTTTACACTTAGTTCTAAACATTAATGGTTTTGAGTTTTATAATAAAGTCTATTCAGAGTACCTACACTAACCTCTTACAGTCTGTACTCAGAATCTACATGGTAGACTCCCCAAGAATAATATTCTATCAGATTAATAGCAATTTCAAGATGCCAATTTTTTGTTCTTGTGAGCCTTTCTGTCTGTTGTTCTTTCTTTTTCTTTCTTTTTTTAGATGAGGTCTATGTTGCCCAAGCTGGCCTTGAACTTGTGATCCTTAGTCTCCTGAGTAGCTGGAATTACAGACATGCAGATTAAAGATGCACAATTAATGAGTTTTAAAATAATGAAATGTACAATGAAGCTTCATTTTTGGCAGATTAAAATAATCTCTTTAGCTGGGTGTGGTGGCACATGTATGTAATCCCAGTACTCAGGAAGCTGAGGCAGGAAGATCATCATGAATCTGAGGAAAGTCTGGGCTACATAAGCAAGTTCAAAGCCAGCCTGAACTACATAGTAAGACCCTGTCTCAAAAAAAAAAAAAAAAAAAACAAAAAACACTTTAACTTACTCAGTAACCTTTTAAATATTCACATAGTACTTATACATCTGAAATTTATGCAGTGCTAACAGGCTGACTTAGTCAATTTCATCTCACTGAAAATAAGCACAATGATATATTCATTTTTGTTTTCTTTTCTGAGACAGGGTCTTGCTTTATGAAGTTCAGGCTGGCCTGGAATCACTATGTAGCCCAGATTAGCCTTGAACTTGAGGTGATCTTCCTGCCTCAGCCTCCCAAGTGCTGAGATTATAGGCATGTGCCACCATGCCTGGCATGATATATTATAAAAATAGGCTAATTACAAAAACTAATAGTTTTCATAAATTCACCAAAATTACTTAAATGCCACCATGAGAGTAACCCACTCCTACACTTGCCTGATATAATGCTACATTTAAGGCATTCAATATATTTTTATTATTAATTTAAAGTTTAACATTCTTTTGACACAAATTTATACATATTCATTAGATATAATGTGATGGGTTCATTTTGTTGTTGCAGTGTTGGGGATTGAACCTAGAGCCTTGCACATATTAGTCCTTCAATTATTTTATCATGCTTCAACCGGTTTTTGAGAATGCAAATGAAGATTGCAAACAGGCCCTTGGGGTGAGTCAGGCCCACAAAGAATCTTAGAAATTATTTAAAAGGTTGTCAGGATGTGGGAATTGAGTCTTATAAAAGCTCAATGCTGGCCCAAACTATGTTAAATTTTACAGAGGGGGATCTCATGAATGCTGTTAGAAAAAAGGTCTGAGAAGGTGACAGAAGGTATAGAGGTGACTGAGCTGGAGGCTAAATGAAAGAAGAGAGCACAGAGTTCCTAAAATTCTTAACACAGATAAGAGAATAAAAGAAAAATATTGATTGTAAGTAAAAGGTGTTTATTCCTTCTAATTCTTACTACACAAGATCTCTGTTAATTCACCTATAAAAGTTTTGACTAATTTTATGTAAAAAGTTATCATTCAACTTGGCCAAATACACCCGAGCGCACTCTGGTTTTATAAACAAATTGTCATAGGCATGTTTATCTATCTGTCTGATTACTATATTTAAGCTGTTTTGTTTGCACTCAAGAATTTTTTCTTTTTAAAATATTTGTCTATTACTTAAGTTGGTTTATAGGTGTCATTAGAGTTAAGGACATGCTTCCACTCAGGTTGCCAGCTGATCAAAATGATGTCAAGACTGGTTTTAAAATATAGTGCATATTGTTGTCTATGTACGGTAACTCAGGAATCTTTCATGGGTCAAAAATAATGTGTTAAATATTATGATCTGATTCTCATACATCATCAAAAATTTGCTAAGATAATTAAATGGGGACCCCCTAGGGTTTAGGAAAACATTTTGGAATGTTTGGTTTAGGAAATATTTTGTCTTTGTTCACTAATGGAACTTCAATAATTTCCACAGCCTTATGGGAGACGCACTCCAATAAACATTGCTAAACATATTACTGTGCTGTGTTTACACTGGTCATTGTCAAAAGGTTACATTTTCCATGGATAAAACAATAAGGTTCCATTAAAAGATGCTCTTGGTACAAAACTAAATTAAGAGACAAAGGTTTCTATATAGCTATGACATTCATTATTGCTAATCTCATGGTGTACTAAATGTATTCATGCCTTCCAGATGTACAGGTCTTCTAAGATACAAACCAGGAGTGTTGATGGTAATAACCTTTTTCTAGACTCAGATGTCTACCTTTCTCTTGTACTCTATCTACTTGTGGTAAGGGATATGTGAAACCAGCATGAGACCACCTGTCAAATGATAGGGCTTTTTTCTTTTTTAAAGTCTTCTGTGATGTACATATTACATATGTGGCATACACTTAAGAGATATTCAGGCACTGAGTAGTCCAGAGAATGTCACACACTTCTTCAATGACATCCTATTAAAGGATAACAAATCAGGTAAGAATTTCTTTATGTACTAGATAGAGATAATTAAAAAGGCAATTCTATACTATGATGGACATTTAAGTGTGTTACAAAAATAATGTCATCATGATTGTCATGCTAAAATACTATGCATGCCTCTTGATCTCAAGTTTTCTCTGTAAACTCTGTAACTGTTGGCTCTTAACATTCTGTAGGGATACAATTACTAAAACAATCATGGTTAAAAGAAAATAATAGCCCTCTGGCTATACTTTGTATTTCAAAGTGCTTGATGTCCAGATGAAATTATAATAATTAAACTCACTGTTCCTGCTGCAATACTGTTTCTTAGGTTCAAAGGGTGATTCATCTTATAGTAGAACCAGGAACTAAGAGACTATGCCTGAATGAAAGATGTGTCATTCTCTTCTCACTGTTGAGTCACCTTGTCAGCACCAAGCATCTGCTGACTCCAGGTCCTGCTCTGGCAACATTCTAGGAGCTTTTTGACCTTCAGATACGCCACTCACACTCTAACACTGTTACAATAGATCTAATAGCTGTCTGGGTTATAAAGTTATTTTAAAGTTCAACTAAGGCAGTATACATGAAGGAACTTTGAAGATTGTTGTAAAGCACCACTGCAGTGAAACTCTTTGATTATGATACAACTATTCTGGCACAAGGTTTTTTGTTAAAAGGTAGATATAAGCATGCCTGGACCCTCTTTAAAGCAAGCATATTACTCATAGTGCCAGATGGTCTTTTTAAAAACTTTTATTATAAGCCGGGCGTGGTGGCTCACGCCTGTAATCCCAGCACTTGGGAGGCTGAGACAGGTGGATTGTTGTGAGTTCGAGACCAGCCTGGGCTACAAAGTGAGCTCAAGGCCAGCCTGAATGGCATAGTGAGACCCTGTCTCAAAAACACCAGGGCTGGGGATCTAGCTCAGCGGTCTAAGCGCCTGCCCGGCAAGTGCAAGGTCGTGAGTTCAATCCCCGGTGCCCCAAAAAACAAAAACAAAAAAAAAAAACACTTTTATTATAGAAATGTCTCTTTATAATGTTGCATATAAAACAGCAACATATTCTATTATATAACTTTCTCTTCCTAAATCCTACCTCTGTGGAGAATACTAACATATGAAATAGGTGGTAAATGTTTTCCTTTAGACATTGAAGCTGCAAAGAGTTTTGGTTTATGTATACACTGAGTAGTGATCAATCCAGAATAATTACCACGTCTATATTCTTAAATTTTTATCACTTCCTTACGGTGAGAAGATTCAAATTCTTTTCTATTTTGAAATATGATTTTTTCATAATTATCTCTAACAATAACTTGGCATTTTCTAGTCCCAAACACATTTTGTGAAGAAAGGGTTTATACTATCTCTTAAAATACATATAGTTAGGAACATTAGGTTTAGGGCATTTTTCAAGTGAGATTCTACACATGTAACAGTATAATTTTACATGAATGTAAGTTATGTATAATAAAACACATCTTGTTTAAAAAAGAGGTATCTATATTCATATTAGAAAGTAGAACGTTATAAATAGAATACGCTAAAATAGATACTTATTGAAACACTGAGTCAAGATATTATAATATCTTAAAACAACTATCTTTTGGATTGATCATTTAAAATTTCTTCTAACCAAAGTCTCAATGTAGTATGGCCTCAAAGTGATTTACATACAGAAAGTAAACAAAAAAGCAAAACCCTGTGACATAACAACTTTCAATTATAAGGAAATCAGATATCCAACAAAATTACTATTGAGCTCAGAAGTTAAAAACCAAATTTTGTTGTTAGAGACTAACAGGCAGTGAGAAATTCTTGAGAAACCCCAAATAATGAAAATAGTTAATAGAGTTGACGAGCCAAAAGGTTACAAGGTGGTTTTAAGGGATCAGTCAGTTCCAGGAAGAAAAAGTAGCCCTTACTAGGAGTTAAAAGCTACAATGGATAAGGTACTCAGTGAGGCAAATAAAAGGTCACAAGTGAAGTAGCTGAAAGCAGAAAAGGGAAAACCACCAAAGATGTAGTACATAGGTGACCAGCAGACAGGAGCAACAGTGATGCCGCCATCACTCATGCAGAATGGCATTATCTGGGTGTTTAAAAAACCAATTTCAATTCAGAGGGCCACTATGGTCAACATACACTGATATGAGCAAGACAGTCTATTACCTGGGTATGATAGTGGTATTTACTAAGGTTGAAGGGTATTGAAAAAGTAGTTCAGCAGTGAAAACTGAAATGCATTCACTATGGTTAAACAGTAAGCTACAACACAGTGCATTTATCTATTAAATACTGTTTACACTTTATGTTAAGTGGAAGTCTCATTAACCATATGAAATTGACTGAATTATATTTTCTGGGGCAACTTTAATTATTTCAAAGAGAAATAAGATAGAGAAAATGGAAATAATTGATACAAAAAGCAGCGATATTTTGGCCTTTCCTGAGACTTCAAGAGAGACCAATGTTGTCACATGTGTTCTAAATGCAAATGAAGATTCTTTGCATACAAAGGTGTTTATTTTAGTAAAGGTTGTCAAATTCCACCACAGGAGATCTTAATGAATCTAACCCAACTGAAGATAAGCTGCGTGTCTGTGCATTTGATGAATGAAAAATGTAATTATCACAGAGCTTCCAAGATGGCATAAATTTATCATAGGCTTACAGAGCAGAAGTAATGATTAAATGGACAGCAAAAATGTCTACCCTTTGGTTCACTCATCATTTTATATACCTAAGTACTGTACTTCTATCCTGAAAAACCAGTATGTTAACTAATAATGTTATCATCCATCTGCCTGCTACTGCTATCTCGTACACTCAGCTCCTAAACCAGAATATTATTCATAATATTGCTGAACTTTCATCTGAATGCCATCTAAATTTCTGTACTATTGCTAAAACTTATTATCAAAAATTAAACATAAAACATGGCTCAGAGAAATGGTACATTATCACATTATACTATAGCAAATCCAGTCTATGAAAAAGGATTTATAAATGGTATAAAATGCTTTTTTTTTTAAAAGAAAAATGAAAAATTTCTTGAAATGGTGGGGGGCATTTCATCATCTCTTTTAACAGAGCTACAACAACAGAAAATACAAAAGTGGCTACAAGGAGTACTGATAGAAAATAAATGATCCAAAAGTAAGGTGAATAGAAGTGAAACGGAGAAATCAAACTCCAAGTTGGTTACTGAAATCAAACCCTATATGGGCTCTGTCTTTATATATTCTCTATCTCCATCTATAGGTCTATTTAACAGCATGGTAAAATGAACTGTTGCTTGGAAAGATGATACTGAGTTAATATGAAATGACTAAACTATGAGTGGGATACTTTAAGAAGTGATTACATAAAAACACAATAAAAATGAGACAATCAGAATTGTTTATGAGAAAACTCAATCCAAAACGCCTTCTGAAAAATAGATAGCCTGGGCTCTGGGGTGAGACAGAAGACAGCTAACCTCTTGCAAAATCTTTGCCGAAGCAGCAAGCGTGCGTTCGAGTCTCCATCTTGCACTTGTTTGGACTCCCTAGGATGTCAGCCTCAGTTCCTCAAGGCCATAAGTGGGCCCGATGGGTAAGGAAGGAAGGGGAAGAAGACCCACTGGACCGGCTGATTTTCTGCTTTGGTTGTGCTGTTGCACAGTTTGCAGTGCAGAAGTGCATGGCTGAACACCATGACTGGTGGCAGTGCATCCACAGGTGCAGGCCTTCAGGGACTGCATGAGCAAACAGCAGGCAAAGTGACGGGAAGAGCCACAGAGAAGGAAAGAACAAGCCAGTGCCCACCACTGAGAACTCAAACCACCTGCCCCAAGAGGATGGCTCTGTAGAAATCAGCACCCAGAAAGATCACAGGAGGAAGAAACCCCAAAGTATGAGCCAGGAGGTTAAAACATGCAAATAGTCTTTGGGGCGAGGCTTGAGAACCACACATCAGGAGTCTGCACATGGCTGTCATAGAGACCTGTCATATTTTAATGGTCACATTAAATCCCACATCCTTACCCATCTTTTCCCACCCATATTTGCCAGGGAAAACAAAGAGTGGTACAGGGTACACTCCCCAAGCTGCGCCACCTCTTGGGTCAATATGCCAAGTACTGAGATGATTATAGGAACAATTAATTTTAGCAGTAAATTCACAACCTAAAGATCTAATCAGGTCTGTCTCTTCAGTCATGGGTTTAACAACAGCAAGTGTTTCTGAGGTACTGTGTCGGAACTAATGTGAAGAATAGTGTGACCTGTGCCTTCATGTTGCTTGGAGTTGAGTCTGAGGGACTGAACACAACACTGGAACCAGGGGATGGAGATATATATATATATATATATATATATATATATATATATATATATATATCAATCAATCATACCAACTCTGTGCCTATGGATTCCATGGCCTGGGTGCAGCCACTCACCAACTTCAAGCTAGCTCTCTGTTTTGCTTCCCTTGGCATGGGGCAGGAGGAAGTGCAGGCTAACCAACCAACCTGACAGTGGATGAGTCCAACAACCAGGGAGAGAAGCTACTCCTGGAGGGCCAGCAGAACCCAAGAAGAAAGTACGAATGTGGTCAGTAGCTTCAGGAATTCCAGTATTACTCTCACTGTGACTGGGTGAGAGGCAACCGTGTGAGACCACAGCAGAGAGGGTGCACATTAGACCTCCTGAGGTTAAGCTCAGGCCAGATAGGACATGACTCCTACCCTCTGAGGTGAGAAACCAGGTCTGGGGAGTGTTGGCATTAAGTCCAGCAATGTGCTTAATTAAACCCTAGTCTCGTGGCCTGTATTCTGGAGACACTCCACACCTCAGCCTCCATGGTTACAGCAGCCTGGTGGGGTAATGAACAGATGACCCCTCTGGAGAAGGGAGAGCACCTCACAAATCCATAGGTCCTAAAGCTATAGGGAGAAAATTGTGATTTTCAACACTGCAGATCCTTTAAAAAACTACTCACTCAAAAACACAGAGGCACTTTGTTTAACTCAGTCTTTTCATATTTTTTTTTATTTCTCTTATCTTTCAGTTTTTTTTCCTCCTCTTTGTCTCATTTTTTATTTTTTTTCACCTTTTTTATCTTTTATTTCCTGGATTTGGCTGCTTTCCTTTTTATCTTCCTTTTCTTGTTTGTTCTGTTCTGTGACTGTTTTCTACTATGAATTTACTTTTACTCCTCAATAGGATCCCCCATCGCATTTCTCTCTCTTCTTTCTCATCTTCTACTGATTCACTTTTCAAATTATACTTACATTTTATGAATTTTCAGACAGCTAGTCAATTCTAAACTATTACTGTTGAATATTTTCTATTGTTAATGGAGGTAAGGTTGTTCCACTTTGTAGAGATTTACTATTGGTCAACCAATATTTGGTTTATCTTGGTGTTTATAATGCAATTATAGACCTCTTTTCTATGTTAAGGATAGCACATTACTGGTCACTGGGTATATCAATATCTAGTTTGTTCTGGATGCTATTATCCATTGCCAATTTTATTACTATTTTACTAAGGTAAAATAGTTGATGCTGCTAATTACTTTTATGGATACCAATATCTGGATTACTTTTGGGTCATTAACAATACTGTGATCCATTCACGAAGAAATGCGCACTGGGGGCAAATATACTGCAGTCATCCCTCCCAAATAAACAGAAATAGCGAGATCGGAGACAAAGGCCAATAATTAGCCATACAGAAAGGGCATTGATTAAAGAGGTCTCCATATGAATAACAAAGATTTCCACTATAATCAGTCTACAAGTATCAGCACACACACACACTCACACAGAAACAAACAAAAATAGAAACATGAAAAGGCAACAGACTGCTACGAAAAACTCCCAACTCCCCCAAAGCTGAACCATGGGGCATTGAAGGAGAGGAAATCCAAAACTACACAAATGAAATATTCAAAGGGATAACACAGGAGATAAAAAAACTGATAAACAAAACACTTGGTAAGCTCAAAGAAGATATAACTACACAGATAATGAGCTTGATGAACAAAATGACTTGTAAGTCTACTAAAGACATTAATCAAACTTAGGTGATTTAAACAAAATGACACAAAACATGAATGACTATCATAGAAAAGAAAGACCTAGAGTCCATAAAAAGGTACTAAACAGAAATTCAGGAGTTTAAAAATTCTATTGAAAAGCATGGGTAGCAGAAATGACCAATCTGAGGACATAGTGTCAAGAGTAACTAACTAATGAGAGATACCTTAAAAACAAGCAAATATGAAAAATGAATCCAACTGTTACTAGAAGACTCAAAGATAGTTAATATAACATCAGTTGAAATGGGTAAAGACTCAGAAGGGGAAGTCATAACAGACACTGCCAAAATCTAGAAGATTATTAGCAACTATTTTACAAACCTGTATGACAATAAATTGGAGAATTCAGAAGAAACAGATTCCTAGATGTATATGAATTACAAAAGTGAACCAAGGAGAAATGAACACCAAATAATCCAATAACAGGCAATGAAACTGAAGTAGTAATAAAAAGCTACCATGAAAAGTCCAGGCCTGCTGAACTCTACAAGAAATTCAAGGAAGATCTAATATCAATATTATTCAAGCTCTGTAATGCAACAGCAAGGCAGACATACTCCCAAAGTTATTTCTGAAAGTTAGCATTACTGTGATTCTAAAACCAGACAAAGAAAAAGAGACTATTGGTCAAAAAAAGAGCACTATAGGGCAATCTCTTTTATGAACACAGATGCAAAAATCCTCAACAAGTTACTGGCAAACTACATGCAACAAATCATCAAAAAGATCATACGTTATGACAAAGTAGGCTTCATCCCAGGCATGCAAGGATGGTTCAAGATTTGCAAATCGGTAAATGTAATACATTACATAAACAGGATAAAAATGACATCATCATTTCAACTGACACAGAAAAAGTCTTTCACAAAATGTAACATCAATTTATAATAAAAACAGTAAAGAAAATAGGTATAGAAGGACCTTATCTGAATCTGATAAAAAGCATTTATGACAAACCTATTGCTAACATCATATTCAAAGGGGAAAACTGAAAGCTCTCCCCCTAAAAACAAGAACAAGACAAGGAGGTGCATTATCTCCACTAATTCAACACAGTACATGAAACATTAGCCAAAGTAGTCAGGCAAGAAAAGCAAATAGGGATATGTATAGGAAAGGAAGAAGTCACATAGTAATTATTTGCAGAAGACATGATCTTCAACGCAGAAGAGTCAAAACATTCCACTAATAGACTCCTAGAGTTAACAAATACATTCAGCAAGTCAGCAGGATATAAAGCCAACACAAAAGACAAATAGTGTTTCTGTGCACCACTGATGAACTCATTAGAAACAAATTAGGAAAAAAATATTCACCATAGAATCAAGAAAAATCAAATACTTAGGGATTAACTTTACCAAGAAAGACCTCTACAACAAAAACTCCAGTAGTTTGGGGGAAAAAAAAAATGGAAAGATATACTCTGTTCCTAGATATGCAGAACTAACATAAGTCAAAATGACCACATGTCCAAAACTGACATACACATTCAATACAATTCCAATGAAAGTACCAACAGCATTTGGGCTTCACAGAACTAGAGAAACAATATTAAAATTCATAGAGAACCAGAGGAGACCCAGAATAGCAAAAGTAATCCTGGGTAATTAGCAAAGTGGGAGGCATCACAATACCAAATTTAAAAATATAATGCCAAGCAACAGTGATAAAAACAGCATGGTACTAACACAAACAGACATGTGGATCAACAGAAAATAACAGAAGATGCAGAAACAACCTTGAGCAACTTGAACTATTTGATCCTTGACAAAGGGGCGAAAAATGTACACCGTAGGAAAGTTAAGACTTTTTAATAAATGGTGCTGGGAAAACTATCAAAATACAGAAGATACAATCTAGACCGATTATCTTTTACCAGATTTAAATATAAAAACAGAAACACTTCATCTGATGTAAGATACAACAGGTAAAACTCTTAAGTCAAAGGTGTAAACAAGGACTTTGTGAGCAGAACCCCTGTTGCCCAGTAAATAGTACCAAGAATCAACAAATGGGATATCAAATTAAAAAGCTTTTAAACAGCAAAAGGAACAATCCAAAAGACTAGAGACAACCCACATAATTAGAAAAAATGTTTCCCAGGTATTCCTCAAACAGAATATCTACAATATATAAAGAACTAAAAAAAAAAAAAATTAGACCCTCTCCCCAAATAAAAGACCCATTCAAAAAATGGGCAAGTGAGCCAGGAATGGTACACATGCCTGTAATCTCAGCACTTAGGAGGCTGAGGCAGGAGGGCTGTTGTGAGTTTGAAGCCAGCCTGTACTATAAAGTGACTTTAAGACCAGCCTGCATTGCACAGTGAAAGCTTGTCTCAAAAGGACAAAGAAAAACAAAACAAAAACAAAAACAAAGAAAAAAGAAAAAAAAACAAAGAAAAGGCTAGTGAAATGAATAGATACTACTTGGAAGAAGTACAAATGGCTTGATAAATATGTGAAAAATGTTCAACTTTGCTGGCCATTATAGAAATAGAAATGAGAACACTGAAATTTCATCTTATTCCAGACAGAATGGCTATCATCAAGAAATGAAATAATAGCAAATGCTGGAGAGGCTGTGGTGAAAAAAGAATCCATTTATATTGCTGGTGGGAATATAAATTAGTACAAGCACTATGGGAATCAGTACAGAGATTCCGCAAAAAAACTAAAGCTAAAAATCAATTTGTCCTAGCTACAGTGGACCCTTGAGTTACAGCCAGCCTCACATATGAACAACTTGGGTTACAACTGGAATTTTAAGTTTAACTTAAGACCAAAGTCTTGCTTGTGCCAGTCACTTGTGCCTTTGTAAATGCTAGAAAAGCTTATGTAAGTGTTGTTGTTTGAGCCCAGATGTGTGTGTCTATGGATGTGATTTCAGTCAGTGCTTTATATAATCACTGCAATTACTGCTATCAAAATGGCCCCCAAAAAGCTAAAAAAAGAAGCTAAGGAAGAAAGGAAAGGTAAAGAAAGTAATCACAATGGAAAAGAAGATGAAAATTGTGGAGAAATATGAGACATTTATGTGATCTATATCATTAATATGTACAGGATGTCAAAATCCACCATCTTGATTATCTTACAGAGAGAAGATGTATATAAGCAAGGTAGTGTTGCTAAAGGTGTTACTCAAATTACTAAATCACAATCAACAGTGTTAGATGACATAGAAAGTCTATTATTAGTTTGGATAGACGAAAGCAGAGGGCAGGTTATAGCCTATCTGAGCCTATCATTTGTGAAAAAGCTAGGGCTAGCTACACATGCAGATCTTGTAAAGGATAATCCATCAATGAGTGACAATAGTGAAACATTTCATGTCAGTAGTGGGTAGTTTCACAATGTTAAAGTGAGAACTAGGGTTCATAGCATAACTAGGCATGGTGAAGCAGCCAGTGGTGATAAAAGGGCTGCTGAAAAGTACAAACCCCACTTTGAAATGATGACACACAGAAAACAGCTTTTGTTCTCATCAAGTTTTCAAACTGGCCTTTTCTGAAATAAAATGCCCAGGAGAACATACAATACCAATCGAGTGGTAACCTCAAGATAAAGCCTCTCTTGGTTTATCACTCTAAGATTCCTAGTATTCAGGAAACATAAAGTCACAAAGAACAGGTCAGAGGTCATGCAGAGAGCTAAAGCAAAAGCTGGGTAAGAAAGTACTCTTGCTTGAATGGATCAGGGAGGCTTTCTGTCCTACTGTTAAGAAATACCTAAAGGACAAAGATTTACCAATCCAGGCTCTTCTCTTCATGGACAATGCTCCTTTTCAGATTTGGAAGAAGAATGGGCTGAAGAATTCCCATCTCTCTCGGTCAAGTTCTTCCCACCTAATACAACTCCTCTACTGCAGTCTATGGACCAACAGGTTATAGTTAACTCTAAGAACTTCTACGCCAAGGAACTGTTCCTGAAGTGCTTCCAGATGGTTTCAGATACAGATTTAATCCTTAAAGAGTTCTGGAAGGAACATTACAGCATCCTTTCCTGTGCGGGGGTTACCTGAGAAATCTTGAGCCAATGTTTAAGGACACTAACGTCTTTCTGGAATGAAGTGTGGTGTAAAATTATACAGCACAGGGACTTTGAAGGCTGCACAGAGAAGCTTGAGCCTTCAACTGACCCTGTGTCGGGTGACACTGTCACAGTAGAGTTCACAGGCTGGCAGGCAGATGGTGGTGATGTTGAGGAACTGGAGGAAGAACACTCAGAGGAACTGTCTACAGAGGAACCTCAGTAACTTCTGGCTGAGCAACAGACAAGGGCAGCTGAGGAGCTTTCTGAAGATGAGGAGCTATCAACAATAGTGCAGCAAAGTTCTGAAATGAAGAAAATACTGAAAAAATGGATAAAGCCACAAACATTTGTAGAGAAGACCCACCCACACAGAGAAAAGATCAATCATTGCGTTCATTTGCTTAATGACAATGTCATGTCGTACTACAGAACAGTGTTAAAGAAAGACAAAAATGGACAACCTTACAGCAGGTTTTAGTTCTGAAAAGGCTGAGACCGAGTAAGCCAGAAGCAGGTGTCAGTGGGCTACAGACTCTCCCAAGGAGAGAAGACACCAGAGAGCCAGATTCTGATGTTCTTATGGAAGGGGGATGCTCCTTCCAAACAATAATTGTAACCACCTTTCATACTCCCCTCTTGCAAGCCAAACATGTCAACTTGAATGGTGAGTATAGTATGAAATCAGTGTTTCTGTTAAATTATGCATATGATACCACCCCTTTTAATTATGAAAAAGCTAGTTAAGGGATGCTTTGGGAGGTTCAGAACGCATTATGGGTATTTCTCATTACTTCTTATGGGGAAAAATAGTTCTGACTTACAATCTACTTGAGTTACAACCAGCACCATGAACAAACTGAGTGCATAAGTCAAGGGTCCACTGTATCTCTCTTTTAGGTATCTTCCCAAAACAGTTAAAGACATCATATTATAGTGATATATGCATACTCATGTTTATAGCAGCACAACTCATAATATCACTTGGAACTGACTTTTATGTCTATTAACATATGAATAAAGAAAATATAATATTTAAATACAATGAAGTACTACTCTGCCATAAAGCAAGACAAACTTGGACATAATATTAAGTGAAATAAATCAGATGCAAGCTTAAACATAGCATGGTTTCTTTTATATGAGAAACACAAAATACAAATGAGCAAGATAAAAGACAACAGGAAGTAGGTCTTTTTCAAATGCTAAAGACAATAAGAGATGGAAGGAGGTGAGGGGACAGAAGAACAGAATTAAGATGTTTTTGTACATTTTCCAACTCTTCACAAGGAATGTAATCAATATGTACTGCAAACATATATTAATGAAAAATAAGAACTTAAAAACAATTCATAAGCTTAGTTGATTTAGAAAATGGTCCTCTCCTGAATGCCTGGGTCCTGGGGACTGAACCCAGGGCCTCTGCAGTAAACTACATCCCCAGTCCTTTAAAATTTATTTTGAGACAGGGTATTTCAATCATTAAGTTGCTCAAGCTGGGACTGAAGTTGTGATCCTTCTGCCTCAACGTCCCAGAGTGCTTGGATTATAGGCCTGTGTCACCAGGCTCAGCTTAAAATTCTCTATTCATAACAAACATGATTTGGTTTTTACTAGGTTCCAGTTAAAAACAGAAAAAGATATCTATTCTTGCTTAAATGTGTTAAATATAGTTAACATAATAATCATGTATTTCATATTACGATTTTTGATCAGAGAAAAAAAAAAAAACCAGAGAGTAACAAATTTGTAACTGAGATGCTACCTTAGTACTCTCACGGAAATTCACAATCACCTCCATACTTTATCCTGCCCCCAAAAGTTTCTCATAAATAATCCTAATTTTCAAAATGAAGCCCATGTGTCACATATTGTATTTTTATGTTTAAAGTTGACATTCTTCTCATTTAAACCTAACTGATATTCTGAACATGTAATATAGTCGTATAATGAAAAACTTTAAGTTGCAAAACAGTATTAGTGTAGACTGAATGTGTTACTCCCCAAATTAGTATGTTGAAATTCTATCCCCCAGTGTGTTGGTGTTAGGAGGTGTGGGAACTGAGTAATGAGGGGGAGCCCTTTTGAATGGTAAAATTATTTGAGTTTTGTTTTCTTTTGAGACAGGGTCTTGCTATGTAGTGCAGGCTGGCCTTGACCTCACAATGTAGTCCAGGCTGGCCTCAGATTCAAAGAGACTCTTCTGCCTCAGTCTCCCAAGTAGTGAGATTACAGGTGGGCCCCACCACACCCAGCTCTGGAATTAGTACCTTTATACAAAGGTCTCTGGACAGCAACCTGATTCTTTGTCCCATGCGATAGGATACAGCAAAAGTTGTCAGTCAGCAACAAAGAAAGCCCTTGCCAGAACCTGACTGTGCTGGTTCCCTAACCTTAAGACTTCCAGCTTCCACACTGTGAGACATAAACCTTTGTCATTTGTGAGTCACTCACTTTATGGTACTTTTTAAATAGTATTTTGAACTAAGAGGTATATAGTCCTCTTTAATTCTACTTCCCAGTTACCTGGTTCCTTTCTCAAAAGAATTTAAGGGACTGTTTTTCATGCATGCACAAGCAACATGTATTTACGAAATAAATACATTTGTTTACATTTGAACAACAAATGTAGCATATTACATATAGGTCAGCACCCTTTTCACTAGTTATCTGTTGTAAACATATCTACATATAGGTCAGCACCCTTTTCACTAGTTATCTGTTGTAAACATATCATTCTGCAAAATTGTACGTGAGTTTTGTGGCTGAAAGGTATTCCAAAGCAGAAATGTAACATAATTAATATTAATACTGCTACATCTTTTAGTTTTCACCCTTATTTTTTGCAATGAATAAAATTACAACACACAGTCCTATATATATGCCATTTCTAGATTTGCCATGTAGGCTGGTATTTTTATTTTAGATAATAAAACAAATGTGACTGGTCAAAAACAACTAAAAGGTCTACCTTAGTTTCCATGTTGAGGAGATGAAGTCCTTTTATGTTCACTCCTACGTACACAGGGATGACTTTATGATTGCTGGGGCTTGCCTTTGTAAATATCTGTCCTGTGAAGAAAGCTGCTCCATATGTAGGAATTTCCCAACAATTCTGTAAGAACATGCGCTGTAGGTGGTGCATTTCTTTACTGATGCCCTCACTTGTACTAAGATTCTAAAAAATAAGGTAAAATAAAAATAAAAGATATGAGGCAAGCACAAGGTCATGAGTTCGATCCCTAGTACCAAAAAAAAAAAAAAAAAAAAGATGAGAGTTGTACCTTTGACTACATAGATCAAATAAGCAATTTTTAAAATTAAGGTTGTCCCCCCTGAAGAAAATTATGGCACATAACCCAAAAGTACTTACATTTTTTTTTTAAGAGAATAAAACCAAACAAGATAGAACAGAGTCAAACAAAACAAAACAAAACAAAACAATGAATATGGTACATGACTTCAAAACAAGATAAAAGGAAATCGATAATGGCTATCATAATGCCTCTTGTTATCTTCAAAATAACTGCCCATGCCATCAGGCATAAATAAAATCAAACAAAATAGAAAAGAATAAAACCAATAAAAAACAATGAAAGCAATATAGGACTTCAAAACAAGATAATAGAAAAACAACAGTGGCTACCATAATGCCTCTTGTTATCTTCAAAGTAGTTGCCTATACCTTCAGCCATAACACAATCAAACAAAACAAAATAGAGTAAAATCAATCAAAACAAAACAGTGGAAGCAATATAGAGCTTCAAAACAAGATAGTAAGAAATCCATGATGGCTATCATTATATATTTTGTTATCCTTGAAACAGCTGTCCATGCCATCAAATATAATAAAATCAAACAAAACAAAACAGAATAAAACCAAACTAAACAGAATAATGAAAACAATACAGGTTTCAAATCACAATAATAGATTAACAATGGCCACTGCTTTCCCTTGTTAGACAATTCCTCCCCTTTCACTTTCACAGTATATATTGTGCATTTTGGATCCCACTAACTCCTTTAGTTTTTTTATACTAGGGAAACAACACAATATTCACTCATGTGACTCTGAACCATTTCCTCCATAAGCATGATCTCAAGTTGTATCCATTTATCTCCGAGAGCCTTGAGGTTATCTTCCTTTATAGCTGGGTAGGTTTCCATTGTATAAAAATGCCATGTCTTTCTTATCCGCTCTGCAGTTGATGGGCAAGCAACCCTTACTTTTTTTTCTGGCTCCCAGTCATATAATACAGTATTGTTCTCTTCCCTTTGACTTTCAGTCTATGAAATTTCTTTCTAGTTAAATGTGTTTCTTGTACAAAGCATATTGATGGATCCTGTATCCTGATCCACTCTGCCGTTGGTTCTTTCTATTGGTGAACTGAGGCCATCTACATTAATGGTTATGGCCAACACACACTGCCTTGTCTTTGTCATATATTCCTGACATTGTCTCCCTATTTTTCCTCTCCATTCAATTGCTTACCCCACTTGATCCCCCTTTGCTGTTCTTGGGACTGTAGT
>RJWT010021330.1:0-17624 GCA_004365215.1 Cuniculus paca | reverse complement strand
AAAAATTACATACTTAAGTAGTAGCACTATGTTAAAATGAAAGATAAAATTGTCTCATGCCTCTTTAATCTGCACATTCAGCTAATAATACTGAAATTTTTTATAACTATGACATATTTTTTAAAAAATCAAATTCCTGTTATTAATTCTGTCTACTTTCTATCACTAATAAATTCAGAAACTCAATGTCATATATAAATTTTTTTTTGTTTAACTTCTAAGGTAATGGTCCCCGAAGTCATTTTTTAATTAGTACTTTTGAAATATTTCATTATGACTTCTTCAGTAACTTGCTTGTTCTAACTCATCTTTATGTCTTTCACTCCTGAGAGAGACCTTGCCAAATGAAATTCAAGGTGCTTAGGACAATAGAAGAACATATAAATTATAGGGATAACTCAAAATATGGTACTATTAAATTTGTGTGTAAAGAACATGAAGAAAAATGAAGTCACACAAATTTCTTCGTATGAAATACGATATGTAGTACTTAAGGAATATATAGTTCTCCAGGGCCAGAAATCACACACACGGGTCTGTACAGTTCTTGGTGCTTTTTCCTCCTTCTTTACTCATGTGTCTCCAACACTAAGAGACCATCATGTTATGTTCATTCTTTCCAAACCTCTTCTTTTGCTATCATTACAACAGCCTCCAGTCAGTTCTTCTGTCTCTTGCCTAAGTAACATTGGCTGACTTCTTCCTTGCAATCCTGATAGAAGCCAATGTCTCTAGTGTTCTATTAGAAGAGTTAGTTTCTAAATTAAACATTTAACCATTCCACATTCTTAAAGATAACAAATTATTTTATTACTTATTCATTAAATTACACAGTTACTTGTGTAATCCCTAAAACTTTTCAAACATGATATCAAATCAACTTTCAAGTCCCCTCCTGGAAAAATAACAGCCCACCATACATTTCCCAAAATGAAAACTTACACTTCTCAAGGCTTCTGCCTCTTTTCATTTCCATAGATTTTTTTTGATCCTACCTATATTTAACCTCTGCCAACATGGTCTCCACTGCCAATGTGCCTATATGCCTCTACTTCTTTCAGTCCCAGTTTGAATTGCCTGTTTACTAGGAGACTTTCTTCAATGCCATCACGATTTTCTCATTCTAGTAGAATTAACAACTTTATAATCTGTATTTTATTGTCTTTTGTGAAAATTGTCATTAGAATCTTTACTAAGCCTTGTCTCAGTTTTGGCAAATACACATCTTCTTTCCTATGATACGAAATTCTTCATGGTTCAGATCATCTTACGCTATTTTATCCTCAAAACCCAGTACATAAAAGGAAGAGTGAAAGAATATTCTGATACTTACAGTTCCCAAATATTTACTACATTATTTATTTTATTTAAAATTTAAACTATATCTACCTCATTTATTGTTTTATATTTGTTATGGTTTGTGTGTAAATGTACTCCAAAAGCCTCATGCAGTCATGGAGGCAGGTCTTTCAAAGGCGGCTGAGTCTAGCACTTGTGATTGGTTCATCATCTAGCGCAGGGATTGTCAGTGTGAGCACTGCCAGGGGAGGGTAGCTGGCATACAATGTAAGGGAGGGGAGAAAGCCTACTTTTCCCCTTTTGCCCTTTTTTCTCTTGTTCCTTGCAGGTGCCATAAATAACTGCCCCTTAGCGATGCCACACTGCCTTGGAGCCAGCTTGGTATCAACTGAAACCTCCACAAACTGTAAGCTAAATAAACTTTTCCTTCCTTCATTTTGGGTGTCAAGTATTTTGTCTCAGCAACCAGAGAAAAGTAACTAAGACAATACTTCTGACAAAGTACTTCTTTTTCTGTAATTTTACTTTGCAAGTGCCCACAACAATACAGAAAAACAAAAAGAAAATCTAGTCATTTTCTCTAGTAATATATGTTATTTCTTCTGAATGAAAACTAAATGTCCATTAGACAGATGATTTCAGATTATTCCTGAATAAATTCCCACTTAACTAGAATAAAATTGGAGTGATATTTACCTTTTTAATTGGCAATTTTTAAAACAGGCAGAGATGCAATTTAAGTAGCTCTTCAGCATGTATCTAATGTACCCATTTTTCTCAAAGCTAATATTTCTATTCTTCTGTAATAGACAATGGAACAAAGCTATCTTGTGAATATGTATATTTTATGTGTATATTTCTTTTCCCTTATTTTTTTTTCTTCTTTACCCCATTCCAGTTGTTCTTTCCTTTTGAGCAGTTTCTTCCCCTTTCACAATATCTATTGAACAGTTTGGATCTTATTTACTCTTTCAGTTTCTTACACTAGAGAGACAATATGGTGTTTGCACATGTAGATAGATGCAACTTAACAACATATTGATTTATTCTGTTTGTTTAACATATAGTCGAGAGGAATTCCCAGGTGTTTCAAAACCTGCCATCTTTTTTCTCTATTTTATGATTTCTTAGCTATTATTCTTAGCTATTAAGCAGATGGAATAACTTTCAATTCTCACACAACCCTCAATATAACTTGGAGTTGGCAGACATAACAATCCTTGGCGTGTCTGTAAATGAAATAAAGCAACACCCACCTTTTCTAACCACTCTTTTCTAGTGAGATAATTCAGAGTTCTAATGCAAAGAAGAAAGAAAGAAAGAAAGAAAAGAAAGAAAGAAAGAAAGAAAGAAAGAAAGAAAGAAAGAAAGAAAGAAAAAAAGAAAATATGAGAAGAAAAAAACATATCTTAGACTGTGTCAAACTGAGCAAAAACAAAGAGGTGAAACATTTTTGACTACACAAAAAGTAGAAAATTAACCACATTTTACTTCCCCAATTAGTCCACTAACCTCTGAGAACCCTCAGTGATGTGATGGTTAGAGATGGATTCCTGATTACATGGCATTGTTTCCTAAAGGCAGAATCATGTCCAAAGAGGATAAAGATCAATACTTCAGTGTTGTAGCAGTCAGGCTGCAGGTTCAGTCTGGTAAAATGCCAGACTCCAGGCAGCCAAGAAAGAGGAGGGATGTTCAAAGAATAAAGTACTTAAGTAGGAATGAAGCTTTTCATAAATAGAAAGAGTTGACAGAAGAAATCAAATAGTTAATTGGAATCAAATTCTGAAGACTCATCTTTCAGAACTTATACTTAGGGACGATTAAAACATTAAGTATAAAACACAAATTTTTTAAGGTTTATAGAGACCCCTCAGGCTACCTGGTGTAAAATGACTTGAGTGAAAGCAAGAGTGGTACAGAGGTCATTGTCAAGTTGTTGCAGTTATCCAAGTGACATGAGGACTTGATGCTGGGCAGAGTTTCCCAAATTCAGCACCACTGACATTTTGTGCTGTACAGTTCCTTGCTGCTGAGGCACTCTCCTGTGCCCTGTAGTATGTTTAGCAGAACTCATGGCTTCTACTCATTAGATGCTAGTAATACCCCCTTTGCCTCTACTTTACAACAATAGCAGAAATGTCTCCAGGCAAATATTCACAGGGGAAACCTCCTTTTAGAACACTGATTTGAGGTAATGACAAAACTGATAAGACAAAGTAGGGGATATGGAATTATATTTAAATTTACTATCAAAAGTAAAATTATGATTCATTGGATGTTGAGTTTGAGGGAAAAAGTAAGGCACTGAAATAAAAGTCTGTTTTTAGTTTCTACTGAGAATAATAAATGCACTTAAATAGAGAAGTAATGATACCAGATTTATGAGCTTGAAAAGTTGAAAAATATATACATTGTATACATGAATATATAAGTATGTATGGACTTGGATCCTACTATGGTATTGCGACATGAAATGAGAGACCCAACTAAAATAAATGACCACAAAATATAAAAAAACAAAACAAACTGAAGTGATGTGACTACCTATTTGAGGAATGAGTTAGCTGTATATGACAAAGGCCACTTCAACTTTTCAATTTGGACAGTTACACACATTATATCAACATTAACTATTTTAGAGAATATACAAGTAACACCAGATTTTGAAAATTAGAAATCAGGAAATATTTACCTTACTATACAGAATTAACAATGTTGAGTAAGCAATATAATTAATGTGTCTAATGAAGGGTATATATGATTTTGGAGTATTTGTTTACTTTCCCATTATGGGACCACAATACTCCAAACCTGCATTCTAAAGAAGGAAAGATTTAATTTGGTTGCAGTATAAAGGACTCAGTTCATGGGTGACAAGCTCCAAAGCAAACACATCATTGTGGAAGGGTGTGGTGGAGCAAACCACCTGTTTAGTTCATGTCAGCGAGGAAACTGACAAGGTGAGGAAGACCAAAGAAGAAAGAGTAGAGGTCCAGATATTGTTCAAGATCATAAATCCATTGTTCACTCTGAAACATCTTGATGTGTGGTCCACCAATCCCCTGGACAGATTTTTAAGCCAGGCAGGTTGACCTAGTAAAGTTTAATTCTTACATCCCAACCCTTGTCAACTTGACACTGAAACACAACTCCTGAAACCGTGTTAGACCCCTAAATATATCCAAAGGTCATAATTCTACTTAACATGATACAACCATTTGTCAAGCTTTCAATTTATCTCAGTTTCATGGATTCACTCTACAGTTACCTGGCTCCAAGGCAGAAACATCATGACAGAAGGCTGAGTTGAGTCAAAGCTGCTTAGTTCATGGTGTCTAGGAAACAAAAGAGGTGAGTACAACCTGAGAAGAAGAGGAGAGGGGCCTGAAATAGTAACCAAGGTCGTGCATCCATCACTAATCCAAAAACACCTTGAAGTATGACACACCAACGCCCTGGCAGTTCTCAAGTCAATGAAGATGATACAATCAAGCTTACCCATTACATTAGGATGGTAACATGGAAAATCAAAAGAAAAAATAATATTTTATGGAGAAAACATATTTCTTGTTTGATGTTATGGCACAATGCCTTTGTTCACCATGGTAGGTTCAATAAAGATAAGCTCACAAAAGATATCTGAACAGATAGAAAGGAAAGAATTATCACAGTCAAATTTTGAAAACATGATTATCCTTGAAAGAGTGTTAGCCGAGACTGTCCTCACAACCTCAAATAAGATGCTTTTGCTATGATAAAATATTCCTGAATCAAGTCCTTACAAAGCATTTTCATTTCTCTTTCCTTATTTCTAATGATGTAACAAGGTTCTGTTTGTTAAACTTATAATTCCTTTTTTGTTGAATATGTTTTCTTTCTAAATACAAGTGAAAACTTTAATAAGAAATACTTTACTATTATTATTAATATCAAACTGACAAAAATATGATGATATAACCTTTGTGCACATAATGGCAATCTGAGAAAATTATTTTTTTCACTCTAAAAAAGCTCATTTAAATGCAGTCGATTTGGTCTGTCTGTTGCGCTGCTTCTTTTTTTTCATCCTAGTGACTCTCTTTGTCTTTTAAAATTTTATGACCAGTGTTTTTAAAAACTATATTTATACTTCTTTTCCATGTTTTTCAAAGCAAACTTCCTTTCTTTTGTAAATGTTTGTCTCTGTATTTTTTCTTTCACAGATGTAACCTGTAAGTATAAAATGATCTTAAAAGAGTTACATATTTAATTACTATGTATTTCAATGTACTTTTATACATTAGCCATTTATATTTCTTCTTTTAGAATTATGTGCCCTATCTCTGTCCCTGCTTCTACTAGCATTGCTTTTGTTTTAATTAACAACATTGATTCTTTATTTTCAAAGCTACTTGTTACAAATAACACTAATTTTATTTACATTTTGTTGTTCTTTTATTGTGGTTATTTAAAATTATTCTGCAGTGGATTCTGTTGTATATTTTTGTATTATAAATCCATTTTAATCATGAAAATTTTAAAATATTTATTAAATTTGTAGTATTTATAGTTTCATTTTTAACATTCAAAAATTAATTCATGAGGCTTTCAGACTGAGAAAAACTGGGTTCAAACACCAGCTTCATCTACTAGTAGTTTATAAGACTTCAGTCATCTTTAAGTCTCTCTTACTTTAAGAAGAAGTTGAGAGTGTTGATCCTATTTGGTCTTCATGGGGTTAAAAGAGATAATTATATAAATGATTTAACAGACTTATTTTGGACAGTAAATAATAAATAAGAAGATATTTTATAGATTCCTATATAATGAGATATTTGACTTGTTCTTTTTCTAACGACTTAACAGGAAAAAAAAAGAACAGAAATGTAATCCTTCGGACATTTGCAAAATACTTAATATCAAAACATATACATATGGACATGAAAGTAATATGACAATGCTTCAGTAATATGTGGAGCAAAATGGAAAATTAATTAGCAGTCATGAAAGTGGTTATACAGAGAAACTTCTTGTTCATGGGACCCACTTTGGTTTTCGTAGTTTTAAGTCTTTGTTCTCTCATTCTTTATAATGGAATGATACAACAAATAACGAATGGTTACCACTGATGGTAGATCAACAAGGAAAGATAAACACAAAAATGATGCAAGACAGTTTTCCTGTTCAATATACTCCAAATAGTTTCAGATTTAGATTACCTCTAGCAGTCCAGGCAGCTGAGCTATCACGACGAATATCTAAATTGCTTTCTTAGAGATTCTACAAAGCACTCTGTACTTTATCTGCTCATTTTAGATGGCACCTCGTTGAATTTCTCCTAGCCAATTTACTTTCTGCAAAGCTAACATTTCTCTTACAATAGAGAAATTCCTTTAGCTCTACTCTTTTAACTTTACCTTAATAGCATGGAGGCTTTTTTTAAGTTTCACTGTCAGCAGAACAGCACGCATTTAACATTTTTTGTGATCCATTTTTACTAAGTAGCAGAGAAAAAAATGTTATATCAAGTGCAACACGAGTATTAATTCTGTCCATCATTTATACATTTACTTGAATGTATCATGAAAGCTAATTAGGTTATTTGTATGGGTTATTTGTATTCAGTAGAAAAATAAACAGATTTGTGAAAATAAACTATGAAAGTTTAAAATACTTATTTGGCAGAAAAATATGTACCATACAAAAGTAATATGTAAAAAGATTTTAATTTTCTCAGAAGAATATAGATCCTAACTGAAAAATACAATTTAATTGTGTCATTAAGTACTACAGTATCATGTTATGTCAGTACTGAATCCATACATTTTTTTTCCTGAATAGAAACTGGGAAATTTTTCTAAAAATCACCAATAATAGCACCACCAAAAGATAAAATATATAGATAGTACTTTGCTCAATGTACTTCTAGGCATTTGGTACATACACACACACACACACACACACACACACACACACACACACAAGTGCACACATACGTGCACATCAGATTAATTGCGCTCATTCAGTTTTGTACACATTTTTAACATAAAATTATTATTTATTGTCAACTTTTCATTTAACTTACCTTTATTTGTGAAAAAATTTGCCACAACAGTACCACACTAATGTTCTAAACATAAAAATATAAAACAATCATTACTTTTTCGTGTTTATATTCTGATGGACAACACAATGAACAAGTGAATGGATAACTAAAATATGTATTTTATACATGTATATGGACATAAGTATAAATAATGGAGAAAATTATAATTTAAAAATGATAATAACTGAATGAGAGAGTTCCTAAAATAAGTTTGTTGAGAATTAGCTGGTGTTCTTGGTTTTGGGCTTTGAAACGCAGTAACCTGTATGTGAGTATCTCAGAGGCACACTTTTGACATAAGAAAGACTACATGGCAAAAACTTTCTTTTGCAAGAACAGCTTAAGAGTAGCAGTTCCAGTGTCTGGTGGGAGAGAAAAAGAAAAAAGAGATTGTAAAGCCTGGCAGAAATCAAATCACCCCGGAATTTATTTTCTAGTATTCTAATAAGTTTGAAACACTTGAATGAGGGTTAACTTTGTTCTCCTTTTGGCCAATGGGGTATAGAAGTGACACTGCCTGCTCCAGGGCTGCCATTTATATTTCTTGTCACTGTCATTTGCAGGCATGAAACTATTTGTAATACAAGAAGTTCAACTGTCTCACAGTAGTATGCGGGGAGAAAACCCAAACCAACCACATGGAAGACCATATAAACAGGCACTGAAATAGCAGGTGTAAAAGTAAAGTTTATTTCATCTGGGCTCATCCTGAATTTAATGCAGCCTGTTGTGGGGTCCCAGATGATAACAAATGGAAAATAACAACCTAATCTGTCTCTGCCCTAAATCTTGATAAACCAGAGTATAGAAATAATAAAGCTAGTTTTATAGCACTAAGTTTGGGAGGGTTAGTTACACAATAACAAAAGAAACAGTAAGCATTTAATATGATATAATATTAAATAAAATGATATAATGTGATATAGCAAGATAGTTTCAGGGTGTGAGAGTATTTGTTTACCTATGCAGATACTATTCAATGGTCTTTTCCAGATTATCAGTATACTATTTAATCATTAAAAATAGATTGACCATTGTATTATCTTTAACAAAATCCCTGAGATGATTAGCTTTTAAAGAGGAAACAGTAGTTTTCTTCATGGTTCTGAAGTTTATGTTTCAAAATCTAGAGACTCATAGCTTTGCACGTCTACTGGGAACACATGGTGTAACAAATTGTTCATCTAATCTAGGAAAGAGGGAAAGAACAGGCCAGAGCTCCACAGTTTCCCTTGGGAGAGTCCCCCCGGTAACCTAATGACATCCTGTAAACCTTCACCTCCCAATGTTTAGCTGTAACTATACACAGTATCACCACCTCGGGCACCCAGTCCTTAACAGACAAGTCTTTGGGGGAAAGATTCCACATCTAAACCATAGCAGCCATTTAGTGCAGTGAATCCCTATTTGCAATGGTGAGAAAGTTAATTTTTTAAAGTGTTTTTTGTTAATAAGAGTCTTTAACTACTGACTTGATAGGGGTTTTAGCATTCACTCTTATGTTATCAAATTAAAATCCTAGAGAAAGTTTTTAAGAGTTTGTGAATTTGTCCCTGTCAATTCATAAAAGAGAACTAAATAAATATGTCTGTACAGTAGAGTGCATTACTTGTGTCATGCTTTCAGTTGGGATACAGCTCATTATACTTTTTGACATAACAGTTATTGATGAAAATATAGAAGTTAATTTTAACTTTGATTTCTCTATTATTTACCAACTACATGTTCTTAGTACCTGACAAGACACAAGCAAGTTTTTTTAAATATTTGTGTTTTTAAATACCCTCTTTTTTTTTTTTTTTTGGTATCAGGAATCGAACTCAGGACCTGGCACTTGCCAAGCAGGCACTGTGCCACTGAGCTATATCCCCGGCCCCCTAAGTACCCTCTTTCAGATAATCATTTTATTTAAAAAATCACAAATAATTACCAAAAATAAGTAACTATAAGACTACATTAACATTTTATATCTGCTTCTGTTTTTCACTTGCTCTATTTTGATAACTGACTCAGGTTAAACATATTCTGAAATTACATTACTAACAATCTTACCTCTATCCAATTAATTTGCTATAAAATGGAGATACAAAATAAAATAAAATTATTACAACCCTGTAAGTTTTTTAAATGATCAAGATTAAATTGAGGTCAAAGCTATTATTGTCAAAACAGTAAATGGAGTGTTCACAGAACTAAAACAAATTTGCAATTTGAATTCAATATGAAAAACATTACTTTTCCCTTGATGTATTTTGCATTAGTACTTTACTTGAATAACTATTGATTGCATTACTTTCGTAACATTATTTTTTATTCTCTCTTATTTGTATTCAACTTTCTCTAATGTTACCCTAGAAGTTAAAATTTTACCTCATTTTTTCCAAACATTAGGCTTTATTAATACCAGAAATTCAAATTATTAATCTCTTGCAAACATATGTAAAACATCCATCAACAGCATCATTATTTTAAGCTATATATACAAAATTACATTACTTTTTCAGTTATTGCCTTCAAATGAAATAACTATTCATTTGTGTTGCTGGAAACTATTTTTTCTTTATAGGTTTAACTTAATTTCCCTTTGTGATTATGTGTAATGCAGACTTGCTTCATGACAAGCATTAATGTTAAATTCAATTAAACTCATAAAAACATACAAGAAAGAAAGTTCCATATACTAACTGGTAATGTAATGCATTGATATGGAGGATTCACATGTGATACTAGAAATATGCAGTAGGCAGACCCTGAAGTGACTCTGAATGATGTCAGCTTACTACTATTCATGCTTTTGTCTAATTAATCCTCTTTGAGTATGGGTGACACCTGTTACTTGCTTCTAACCAATAAAATATGGCCATGATGAAAGGATGTCTCTCCCATGATTTGGTGACATTTTCATGTTTTTATGACATCAGCAAAGTCAGATGATTCTCCATCTTTGTAGTTAATTTTGTTCTCTACTGGCCTTGAGCAAAGAAGTAGCTATGTTGTGAACCGTCTGTAGGAGGCCTCCATGGCAGAAAACTGTAGACTGCAGGGAAGAACAAAAGCTCTCTGCCTTGCAATCACAATGGAACAAAATCCTCTAACAACTAGAATGAGTGTCTTTGGGACTACTACAAGGAGCTTCAGTGAGTACCTCGCATGTCCTGTAAAGTGATCATGAGACCCGATGGAAAATCTTCATGTCGAGACTCCTATGCCATGGGAACTGGTAGTTTATTACACACAAAGCAAGAGATATTCGGTACATATAACCTGTGTTCACAGCAGTGCTGTTCAATACAAATAAAATGTGAGCCATGCATTATTTCAAATGTATAGTAACCATATGAGAATTAGTAAGACAAGAAAATAATTGTATATTTTATTCATGTATCACTTCTATATTTATTATATCATATAGTTGTATTATACATAACACATACCATTGAAAATATAAGATGTGATATAAATATGCATTGTTAGTTTTACATATGACATCTATTATTACTTTGTATTATTAATTATATTTTACTTTATTGCTATGATCAAAGCATTATCAGTTCAGGAAGAAATGAATACAGATTTATTAATAAAACATTTAAATTTTCGTGTTAAATATTCAACATTTAGTTAACACAGCACATATCAATGCAGATTCTAGGTGTATACTAGATCTATACCTAAGTTTCACAAAATTTACAATTGCAAACTAATCTCACATATCCAAGTTCTAAATATGCCTAAGATTTTTACTGCTGCAAATACCAGGTTTTAATTTTAGATGTGAATGAAACACACCTATATAAAATTGTAAGTTATGTTCTTTAAACATCAGTAACAATATCGGTACTCAAGAGCTGTATATAGCTAGTGGCTGCATCTATTTTATTGAACAGGAAAGATTTAGGTCAAAAAATTCATGTGCTTATTTTCTTAGAACATGATTATATTTCATGCCTGAATCAGTTGTTCTAAACTTTATGTAAGAAAAGAATTCAAAGGAGTGTTTGTTTGCATTTCATTGGGGTACCACTCTGTGTACTTCATTTTGATTCAGTTGATCATCAATTGTATTATATGATTAAGATGCAAGTGGTCCTCAAATCAAAATCTGAGACAGTAATAATGATAAACAGATAACACCCTCGTCCTAAGAGCATATCCCTGAGACACAGAAGAAAAATTAATAGAACAAATAATAAAAATATTACTATGCTTGTATATTGTACAGAAAACTAGTATTTCCCTTTTAAATTGACCTGACCCTAATGGAAATATAACAGTAAAGAGCACATTTAAGCTCCACGTCATATTTACTGTGTGCAGTTATAATGGTTATTTTTGCTTTTGTCCCTGCTTCAGTTATTTCATTGTCCATTAGATTAAAATTCCAGACTTCATCTCCACCCAAAACTTCTGCTACTAATATTATTTCCAAGATTTATCCTTGTCGATAAAATTTCATTACATGTCATTATCACTTGAGTGATAGAAAAACATCTCAAACTCAATATCTAAATTGAAATTTATCACTTTTTACTTCTAATTATTTGGAATTCTTATATCTTTTGTTGCTAAATGCACTTTTGTTCACATAGTTAAGGAATTCGAAGATTTGTTTTTGAAAATATTTACAACTCATTTTCTCTTTTGGTCATCAAAACCTAACAAAAACAGTAAATACAAATTGTTTAATGCTTTTTGAAACCTTTCATTCCTTTTACTCTTTATATATTTGCTGTCGTTTTCCTGACATCCGCACACTGCTGCTCTACAAACCTTTTTCAGTAAAGCCCTCATTGCTAATTCCACTTTTTTCTTGCTTTTAATTCTGGCTCAATACTCTTTATCCTGCACTTCTGAGAAATCCATATAAAACGTTATGCTGATTTTTGTTAGACCTTTATATAAGGGATAACTCACAGTTTACTAGAAAACATTAATCTTCCAAAGTGCAATTTTTAAAAAATCACTCATGGTAGGAATTTCATATTTTTCTGGTTGATTGTGTATATTTTAAAGTGTCCACTATATATATATTACGTCCTCAATAAATGCTAAAGAATACTCATTTTTTTATTATTATTCACAAAACAGACTTTTCACAGTTTCTCATTTCATTTTGGTTAGTATTTCAAGTATCTACTTAATATTATCCAGAACACATACTTGAAAATTATAGTGATTGTACCGCATGAATGAAGTATTTACATGCTTACTACACAAATGAAAACAGTATTATAACCTAAAAAAAACCAAATAAACCCTGCAGTTTCACTTGCCTTTAAAAATCACTAATTTTGGTGGTCACACAGCTGAGCAATACATGATTAGATAACACATCTAAAGTGTAAATTGTGGTGATAATTGCTGTCTAGGTTACTTTTCAGGGACCTGAAGCCCACATTTGTCAGAAGCACTGACTCTTCACTTTGATCTGCAGATGCCCGTGGAACAGGGAGAAAAGACATGACATTTCTGCTTTCATATTTTATGTATCTCCTTGGAATCAACCTTCGCGTGGACTGATTCTGCTCAACTCTGCATGTAGACATATTAGTCATGTAGAAAATGTCTGTCTGGAACTGGTAGTAGAGGGTAAATGTATTCCAAATTTCCCCAATTTCTCTCTTCCCTTTTTAAGGGAGAAGATGGCAAGAAGAGAGTAAAATGCTTTCAAACTTCATATGGGTGTCATGGTGAGCAGATTATTAACCACTAGTGCCACAATGCCCCTTTCCAGAGCACCAGAGCAGTGACTAGAAGTCTTCAGTCAACAGAACCATCCTAACTTTGGCATCTTTCTTTCCTCTTTGCCTAAAGATAACAGAAGCTTGAAATTTACTCTATGTTATAGAGATCTTTTAGGGCACGAACTCTCTATCTTCTTGATTTTGCTGGATTACCAAATAAATCATTTTCTTGGTCTAACAACTTGTCCTCAGTAAATAAACTGACCAGGGGCAGAAGGCTATTATCCTAATATAATGAGCTTAATAGAATGAGTTTTACTAACAGATTTTAGAAATACTGAAACTAAGATTTTCTATTATATTTGAACTTCTAACATAACAAACTGTATTGAGAGTCAGAAAATATGAACTTTGATTATGTTTCTACCAATAAAGATCTATACAACTTTTGTCAAAAAACTGAACTCTAAATTGGACCTCACAGCTGTCTTAGCTGTAAAATAGATTGAGAAAGCTAGACAATCTTTTTACCCCACTCCATCTTATTAAATGGAAAAAAAAATGGCCCTGAAAGACATTATCAATTCTACTCTTAAATATGATTGGCAATTTTACTGAAATATTTTATCAAGTGTTTCCATACATTGAAGCTAATTTTTTTTACTTATTTATTTTTATTTTAAAGGGAAAAAACCCAGAAAAATCAAGAAGCAAACAAACAAAAAATAAACAACAACAAAATCAAAATGACAACAACAACAACAAAAAGCAAGAATAGCTATATAGGTTTTCAAAACAAGATGATAGAAATTTAACAATGGTTGTTATATTGCATATTGTCATCTTCAAAATAGTGGCTCAGGTTACCAGATACAGGAAAAAAACAAAACAGTAAACCGGAAAAAACATTAGATTTCAAAAATAAGGAAATCCCTCGCAGTTTCTATAATGCATATTGCTATCCTCTGAATAGATGCTCAGACTACCAGCTTTAGGCCTGCTAGTCAATCAAACAGTACAAGCATTAAGTTAATTTTTTTACTATCATCTCAGCCTGAGTTCCTCAGAATCAGCCGGTTGCTTACCAGGGCAGGGTTTGGGGCTGGAGTTGCTCTTTTTGTCTCACAGTGGCTGGCTCACAGGAAGGCATGGTTTGACTTCATTTATTTATGTAAGACAGAGGTAAAATTAAATATATGTATGCACAATGGATTATTATTTATTCATTTGGAAAAAAAAGCAGTAAAAAACAGCATACAAGGAATTTACTGACTTTAAGCCTACATAATCTCTTATACAACATAATCAAAGATGTCATCCATTTGGCCTTCTCATACAAAAGATTTATATCATAACAAGGAGATAAAGTATTACATTAGTCATATTTTTCTAATATTTCCCATTTACAAGAGTTTATATTACATAAAACATTTACGGTACAATGCAGAAATTGACCAAAATAATTTTATGCAGAAAATGGATATTCTCATAATTTACTGGGACAATAAATTTAGATAAATAATATTGCAAAATAATAAATTTAAATAAATTGAAATACTAATGCAAAACGGGAAAATTTATCTTTTTATTTGTTGAACATTTTTACTCTTTAAAATATGAAAAGCATATTTCGTGTCAAGTAACAAACTCACCACAGGAAGTGTGGAATGGAGTTTTTATTGAAAATATACAATTATGCATCCAACATTTTCAACTTCAAAATTCAGTTATCTAATAATTAACTATGGGATATCATATTATTGATTTATGTCTTTTTATTGGAAAAAAAACAATGAAAGTTCACATAAAATGAGTCTCCAGAAATTAAAATTTTAATAAAAATGGAATTTGGAGATTTTACTGAAAGCATGACTGACACTGAATTTTCTATATTACCATTTTTATTTCATAATTTAATAAATATTTCTAAATAAATGTTTCTTAATTATTAAGTTTTACAATCTCAAACTTCATCAAAGGAAAAAATCAGAATTTTCTCAAATATTTTGCAAAACACACAAGTGATAAATGCAAAAAAGTATTGTCAAAAATGCATGACTTAAATATCGAAGAGAGATACAATTTATTTGGGGAATTTGACCTTTTTCATTCTCTGGGTCTTTTAAAACAGAGACGTACCTTTGCAAGACAAGAAAATATCCTACTAGTACTGTTCTCCCTTGCTTTTACTTATTTTGTCATCACTGAAAAGTACACATTACATAGGTTATTGATATGAGGTATAATTATCCTGGTGTTTAATGAGTCTATGGTCCTACTTTACCAAGTTTTATTTTATCCCTTCCCTCATTTGAAATAGCAAATTCTAAATTTGGATTTAAAGGGGAAATTTTAAGGTTATGAAATCTGGCTATTCCTTTCCTTCATCACTGTCTATTAAGTAATGTGGTGTGGAAAAATAATAAGGCTTTGAAGAGAATAAACTTTAACATTCTGGAGGCACAAATGTTGAAAACAATAGACTTGGAAAAAAAAATCTGAAGCTTATGACCTGCAAACTCCTGAGCACCAGTGAGCACAGTGTGACCTGTCAGCAAAGAGTTCTTGATTTATACTGAATGTAGAGAATGGATGTTTCTTCTGTAAAATATCAGCAGAGAATGATTTTTCTCCTCCTTTTAGTTCTGTTGCTTTCTTTAGTTCTTTGGATATCAGAAGAAGAGAATTACTTGAATTTTAAAGGTAATGTTAGATTTTCTAAATATACAGCAGGTAAATGACAGAAGAAACATGATACTCATGTTTTTGCTTCTCCATGAGTATTGGTAGATAAAAAGATGATGAGTGCAATGTATTTCTTCTGCACTGAAACATTTCTCCCAATTTGAGCAAATCTTTTTTCATGCCATGTATGTTATAATTATTTATACCTTTTTTATTTTACCATCATTATGGTTTGTATGTAGGCCCCCCAAGCCTCATGTAGTCATGGAAGTGGCTGAATCTAGCTTTTGTGATTGACTCACTGTCTAGCGCTGAGATTGGTGGTGTGATCCTGCAGCCACCCAGGGGTGGAGCCGACATGCAGTGTAAGGTCAGAATGGGGGTGTGTTTTGTCCCTCTCTTTTCTGCAGTTTGCTCTTGCTGTTTGCAGCCACCATAAATGGCTGCCCCTCAGCCATGCCACCCTGCCTTGGAACCAGCTGAGTATGGACAAAACTTCTATAACTGTAAGAAATAAACCTCTCCTTACTTCACCTTGGGCATCAGGTATTTTGTCTCAGCAATGAGAAAAAAGTAACTAAGACAGAATTTGGTACCAGAAGTGGGGTCATTGCTGTGACTGTACCTGGCCATGTGGTTCAAGAGCCTTTGAGAATGGCTTGTCGGAAGAGTTCAAAAAGGTTCAGAAATGTCACTTGAAAGAGAAGCCCTGGACAGGGGGAGACTCTGGTCAGAGCTTGGGAGACCAGAAGACTGATAGAAGCCTGCCAGTAAAGACCAGTCTTGGGAGGTTTCTGCTGGAAAGGACTGCATTGGTTGGACTCCACATGATGTGTGCTATGGCTTGGCAGAAAGTTTGTCTGCATTTTGCTCCTGTCCAGAGACTTTGCCTGAGACAGATTAAGAAGAGTGGCTGATTAATCTGGCAAAAGAAATTTCAAGGCAGTCAAATGTGGAGACTGTGGCATGGCTAATGTTGGCAGTGTTTACCCAGATTTATGATGGAAATCAAGAGCAAAGAGCCCAGTATGGTGATTTAAAATGTTGTGAGTTGGGTCAGAAAGCTGTGGACTGTAAAGACAGAGCTGAAACCTCCATTGCTAAGAAGGAACTAAGAAATACAAAAGATGGCCTGGAGGAATCCCAGGAAATAGCAGGTCTCCACCCTTTGCAGCCTCAAAGATACAAAAGTGAAAGACTTTGCCTTGGGGAGAAAGCTGTAGAGTGCCACATTCCAGAATGGAGACAGAGGCCACACGAGGCTCCAAAATGGCAGCGACATAATGAATCTGTTCCTCACAATCAGGTTCCAAGTGCCTAGCAATCCAGGCAATCAACCTCTATTGCCAAGAAAGAGGAAAGCCTGGCTTCTGCTCCTAGTGGCAGCAGACCTTGGCAGCATCCATGTGGTGCTGGTTTTAGATACATGGAAAATGCACACGTTCTGAGGTTAAATAGCTTCCACTCCTATTTCAGAGGGCCTGGGAAGCCAAGCAGTGTGCCCTTGAGAGGGCAATGTGTGATGCTCTACAGTGGAAAACCCAGAAGTTTGGAAAAGCCAGGACCATGAGTCATCTAAGGAAAGTTGCAAAGATTGAGAATAGTGGGTCTAAGAAAAAAGTTGCAGGGACTAAAACCCCTAAAAGTGCCATGGGGGTGGAACCACACAAGCCCTTTGGAGCTCACAATTTGCCACAGATTGCTTCAGATGCTGGACATACAGCTACCGGACTTAGCATTTGCCCTGCTGGATTTTGGACTTACTTTGGTTCCAATGCTTTGTATTCCAGTTTGTACCCTTTGGAATGATAATGTCTATCTTGTGCCATTGCATGTTAGAAGTGTTTAACTTTGTTTTGTTTTGTACA
>RJWT010021329.1:0-17613 GCA_004365215.1 Cuniculus paca | reverse complement strand
TTTGTAAAAGGGAACCAACATTTGAGAAGAAACAGAAAACAATTTAGCAATTGGTAGAGAAAAGCAGGAGAAAGAGAGAGGATGTGGCTTTAGTTAGTAGTGCTGCTTTATTTGAAAGTAGCCCAGGAAAAGATGAAAATACAATGAAATTAACCCAAGAGGTTCTCCCGGACCATATCTTCACTTCTAACGTGACTTTTGGCCTTCAAAGTCCTTCATAATCTGATAATCTGTGCCTCTATGATTTCATCTCCACAGTCAGCTGTCTACTCAATAGCACCCTTCATCCCACTTCCCATGGTTTTCTACTTATTTGATCTAGTCGGAGCAGATCTTCTATAGCTCATCTCTGCTAGTCACCTGCTTCCCACAGCCTCCCTCTCCTCAGATGCTCCCTTCCTCCGCAAGGTTCAGTTTCTACCTATTCTTCAAGACCTGGTGCCAGCATGAAGCTTCTGGGTCCCACCCATCGGCAGTTATGTTTTTCTTTCGGTCCTTCTTCGTCTTCATAGTCTGCACTGTGCATCTGACCACTTACCTCCATTTTATCCTTCGCTACAGTCTGGGGAAGTCTGAATCCTCCAACACGATTTCATTTACAATGTCAGACAGATACAGTAGCAGGTGCTTGATAGACATTTGAAGATCATTTTAACTAGCATCATCTGATTTCTGGTTCAATTGTCTTGGCATAATTACACAGAGATATTTTATGGTTTCCTTAGGAAACTTTCAAGAATTTCCTTCACAAACTTTCAAGAATTTGTGGATGGAAAAAGTACCAACTTTGCTTGGAGAAAAGTACCTTGAAGTCTCACTTTGTATATATTTGATTCAATAGTGAACAACACATTTACCAAATGACCATGGACCATGATTGTGAAATCAAATTATTTAAGAAAAAAAAGTTATGACACACTTCATTGGCAAGTATTCTTTTCTGTTATTAATTAAATGATGATACAAGCCAATTCATGCCACGTCTCACTATTATTTTCTAAATCTACAAACAGGATCAGGCTTTAACTGAAGAGAAAGAGGAATGAAGCAACTTCTGCCTCTATTTCTGCTTTTTATAACATTTTCTTCTGCATTTCCTGTAGACCAAAAGGGGGAAAATGAGGAAAACGTGCAACTGGCTCAGGTACTGTCTTCATAAATGTTATTAACAGCTCGCAATAGCAAGTTCGTTTTATTACTTCTCTCAGGACCTAAACAGACAGCAAATTCCCACAAGAGAATCCTCAGCTTTCTTGTGAGAAAGAGGTGCTTTTCAGTTGTCTGGTTATAAGGAGATCAAGGGCCTGGGTGAGAGATGAAGAGCAGGTCAGGGTACGGTAGCAGAACTTGCTACAGCTCTGAACAAAGGTCACAAATCAAGAATCAGTGAGAGGAGATGAGCGGTGCTGCAAGGGGTAGAGATTTCTGTGAATACATTTCTAAATTATCAGGAGGATCCATTCTATAACCTGGAGCCCCTTATTCACACATTGCTTGAGAAAGTCCCCCAAGCAATGTCAGTCCAATTAATTAGCCACATTTGGTTATCAAATAAATTTGTAAAATGGATCATCACCTGTATATTCTAGAATTTCTTTTAAGGAAATGTTAAAAGACAGTAACAGCAAAACTATGTAAGATATGCCATCATTTAACAGGTAGAAGTTTCATTATAGGACATGTGGTTTGGTTAACTGTAGTTATTCACAAGTCAACCAATTCCTGGAACTGAAAGAACAGGGTGTCTCCTTTCTTTCCTCTTCGCATACTTCCTTTCTTCTTTCCCTTATTACTTATTTCCTTTCATCCCTTCCTATTGTTAGAAAGGATTTCAGACTATTTTGATTTTTGCCAAGGTGGACATTCGCTCTCCTGTAGTCTGTGCCTTTTTTGTCTTTTTGGTCAGGCATATCTCAACCAGTTCTACTCTATTGAAATAAAAGCAAGTCATCTCTTTCAAAGCAAGAACGGGAGTCTCATAGACAGCAAAATCCGAGAAATGCAAGCATTTTTTGGATTGTCAGTGACTGGAAAGCTGGACTCTAACACTCTCGAGATCATGAAGACACCCAGGTGTGGGGTGCCCGATGTGGGGCAGTATGGCTACACGCTCCCTGGGTGGAAAAAACACAAGCTCACATACAGGTAATGCCTCTGTCAACCTATGTCAATTAGTCCAAAGAGAGATGATTACAATCTCCAAGAAACAATAATAATCATTTATTTTCCTGATGCTTCCCATATGCGTATCATTTCATACATGTCATATGTTCCATCCTCCTAAAACATCTATGATGCAGGCGTGGTTGTCCCGCCACCTGAAACCCAAAGAAACTGACACAAAGAGTTATTTAGCATGGCCAAGGTGACCCAGGATACTGGATCCTACAGATGCACTCTAACCGCCAGCCTTACCACCTCCAAGTGAGACCAGGACCCAAAGCCCTGTCTCTGACTGCAGATGCCCAGGAGCAGAGATGAAGGCTGTGGAAGACACAGATGTGCGTGTCTTACAGTGCTCTTCTCATGCATGGGTCCCACTGTCAACTATGGGGTTTGTTTTTAGGCATCTCAGAGAAAAGGGCCAGAAAAGGGCTCATTGCCAGAAAGAGGCTAATGTGTAGCTCCAACCTGAGAAAGAGGCAGTGACTTTGACTACCACTCTGGAACAGTTTTCCCTTCATTTTACTGAATCTGAGGCCTTGAGATAAAAATGGGTTTAGAAAGATAGGTAACATAAACAAGAGAAAAATCTTTCTCAGAGTAATGATTTGTGGCTCTTGGGTAAAATTCCTTAACATAAGATACATGAATAAGATGAAATTTCATAAGACATTCAAGAAAGTAAATCTTAATTATTTAAAAAATTATATTTATGATACAATCATTGCACAAGCAAACACATACAAGAATTTAATTCTGTCTCATTTATGGTATGATCTTAGGAAAGTCATTTATCCTCTGAGCACCCTTTGTTAAAATGTTGCACTCCTTGATCCATAGGGAAGAAGAAATAATTGACTTAATGTATGTAAAAGTAGTTCACTTAAATAAGGTGGTATGTGAATGTCAAATAACCCAGTACTAAAAGTTTCTATAGTAACTGTACCCATGACTGGTAAATCAGAAACAATGTTTGCAGTATGAGTGTACCTAAGTACTTGTATAACCAGCAATTTCTGTATTTTTAATTTTTAAGAATAATGAACTATACTCCAGATATGCCACAAGCTGATGTGGATGAGGCCATTCAAAAAGCTTTAGAAGTGTGGAGTAAGGTCACACCGCTAATGTTCACCAAGATCTACAAAGGGGTTGCAGACATCATGATTGCCTTCAGGACTCGAGGTAAGGTTTTCCACAGAAAGGAAAGTGCTATTTTCATCTCAGGAAATTTGTGAAAGCTGATCTTTCTCCTCCATGAATTGTACCCCAGTCCATGGTTGGTGTCCTCGTCATTTTGATGGTCCACTGGGAGTCCTTGGCCATGCTTTTCCTCCTGGTCCAGGTCTGGGAGGTGACACTCACTTTGATGAGGATGAAAACTGGACAACCAAGAATGCAACAGGTGAGTCTGATTTTCTTGATGGACAGACTATACTATTCTAAAGAATCTCTGAAAAGAACAGCTGTCCATCTAGTTGCCTTTTACCAGTAAACTTCCCAATTTCTCCTTAGTTTTCCATATTCCAAGATAATGCTGGTAGCAGTGCTTGATATCTATTTAGTGATTGCACAGCTCAAAGTCTTATTCATGAAATGTCTTCATAAAGTTGTTACTCCTGGCTTGATCGGACACACCTATTTATATGTCCTCAATGCCTGAGGGTCCACTATGTGCATAAAACTATGTGAGGACCACAAAGATGAACTCAAAAGTTCCAGCCTAGAAGTTCGTGATTGTGTGCAGATGCATAAGGCCTGGGTCCACATGCCTCACATACAAAGCAGAATGTGTTATGTGTTGCACTACTGGTAGAAGTTTTCTATTGCTTAAAGATTAAATGACAACTTTAGGGAGGTGATAATGTTGAGTTTTTGATTAAAGAACAGTGTGTGGATTGATGGACCATAAAGAATCTATTTAAAACCATAAACATTCCTTTCTAACACTTGTTGTATGTGAAAGAATTATTTCCTAATCCTTATATTTGATCTATTCCATAAAATCAAGTAAGTTGATTTTATTTCCCATAATGGACCTGACACTAGAATTATTTTATTACTTTTCAAACAAAAACAGAACTTTTACTACAAGTAACAGCATATACATTAAACAAAGGAGCAGGCCCAGGATAGTCTCCAGGTCTCTCCATTATTTTTGTCCTGTCATTGGCTAAATCATGTTGTGTCCAGTGTCTGGCTTTCAGGATACCAGGAAAGCACATACTTGATATGTTGCTTGATGACAGCATACAAGTATACACTGCAGTTCAGTTTTGACAAGTGACTCCAGGTAGTCTGGGTCAGTTCCGGATTTTCAGCAAAATGATCTATGGCCACTCACTGGTGAGTTCCACCATGTGAAACCACTGTTCTTCCATGTGCTAAAGAGAAATGTGAGATCAGTACTGACTAAGCTTCAGAAAGCAGGGGAAAACTGAGATTGGTTGCTGTCATTGCTATATCAATTAGCACCACAATAGACAAAAGGATAGTGGAGGAATATTATCACTGAAGCCACCAAAATACCCTCACACTTGCCAAAATCAGAATTATTCCCCCCGCTTAGACAGTTTTTACTGCCATATCTAGAGGCAGAAATCAGCCAGAGATTTCACTCTCATTTTATCCTTTAAAATATAACTCTTATCCATATGGCTCCACTCTGTCAAGTGGGATGTGTGAAGTGAATTATTAAAAAGTCCACAACAATCAGGGCTCCATATTGGCAAGACTTCCTTGAGGAAGGCAGGAGATGATACTGTCCTCAACCAAGTCTTGGGCAGAGTAGACTACCAGATGGCCATTCCAAAAGGTTTGTCTTCTGACCACTTTATTATATTCCCTCAAGATAGCAGGGAGTGGAAGAATTTTTGGGGTTGAGTGGATGAAAACATAGTTGAAGAACATGAATTCATGTTCTCTGAACGTTCTCTGAAAACATGAATGGCACAAACGAGAAATACAAATGATTCTGTATGACTAGCTTATAGAATATGAAAATAAAATATTAGGCTGGAAAAAAGACAAGGGCTGGATTGTGAAAGGCCATGTGATGGTTTCTGGACTTTACCTACAGCCAGTGGAGAATCTCTGAAGAATACAAGTAGGAGCAACAGGGTCACATATAATAAAATAAAACAGCCACTAAAAACTGATGACTTCATGTTTAAAGTAACACTGTCCATTTCTGAATAACGTCTCAAGTAAATTGCCTACTCTGGTTTAAATTTCTCCATGACATGACTAGTATCAGTATCAACATTGAAACATGTCCAGATAAATCAGGTAGCATATAAGAATCGATTGTTACACAGCAAGACTTCATTCTCTTTAGCTACTTCC
Organism: Cuniculus paca; assembly: GCA_004365215.1. Lineage (NCBI taxonomy): Eukaryota > Metazoa > Chordata > Mammalia > Rodentia > Cuniculidae > Cuniculus > Cuniculus paca. The sequence continues at coordinate 12,105 of RJWT010021329.1, read as the reverse complement.
TGATCTCAGGTGCAACCATTCCCCTTTCAATCAACTCATATCTTCATGTTTTCTCTTGTTTTATTAAGGATTTAACTTGTTTCTTGTGGCTGCTCACGAATTTGGTCATTCACTGGGGCTCTCTCACTCCAATGATGAAAGAGCATTGATGTTCCCAAATTATGTCACTCTGGATCCTAGCAAGTATCCACTTTCTCAGGATGATATCAATGGAATCCAATCCATCTATGGTGAGCAATATAAATCTGAATGTATATGAACTAAATAGGAAGCTTTTGAGAAAGGAACTTGAGAAAGTTACTCTTGAAATATTATGAAGCAAAAATTCACTTAAGTAAGATCCTTCTGTGGGCAAATTTCCTCATGTCTTCTTAATTCTTTTCTCATCTTATTTCTCATTCTTACTTCTTTTCTTACCAAAGGAGGTCTACCTACAGCACCTGTCAAAACAAAAGTACCCCATGCCTGTGATCCTGACTTGACTTTTGATGCTATCACCACCCTCCGCAGAGAAGTAATGTTCTTTAAAGGCAGGTAAACCCATTCCCTTAAACACTTGAACTTCCCAAGATTTTTCTTTTCAAGGGACTGGAGGATGAAGAGGGAGTTTTGGAGCCTGTGAAATATGTGTCATTTTATTTGATAATCGCACATTCTATTTGAATGTTTTACCATATGCGTGTATCTTCTGCTTGTTCACTAAGCTAATTTTAAATGATCTAAAACAGTTTTTAAATTCCATAAGAAGGCAGAGTCTACCTCAGGTGACTAATTGACCAAAATAATGCACCAATCCCAGTGCTGTGCTGTAACTAATTTATACCTGATTTCAGCAACCTATTGTTAAATTCTCAGGAATTTTGCACATTATATTAGTAGATGAAACTGGCCACAGTTGGAGTATGTATACACTATACAGAAGCAAATGTTAAAATTTAGTCCTTTTCCAACTGGAGAGCTAATCATTAAGTATGTATCTGCACACCACTGATCATTTCTTACTGTTGCATCAATGAAATATAGTTCTATGGTAGAAAAATCTCTCTTCTCACCATACGTAATGTATTGAAATTAATTTCAGCATTGTGTGTCCCTTATGCACACCAAGACCATATTTTCTGAACAAACTATCAGAGTTTGGATTCTTTCTTTCTTTCTTTCTGTACTGGGAATCAAACTCACAACTTCATGCTTACCAGGCAGGTGCTGTGCTGCTGAGCTATCTTTCCGACCCTTGAACAAATTATGGAACATAAGCCATTTGACAAGCATATAGAGGCAAAAGAAAAAATATTTGAAATGGTACTACTTTCAGCCATGACTACCTAAACAGGTTATTACTGTCATGCTCTGACTAGCAGAGGCCAAGAGGCCACCTCTTATAGGTATCAGATAAGAATTACCTAAATGGGAAAAGAATTGGAAAATAGAGACTTCTCAAGTATAATTCATAGATTTGGAATTTTTCAGCCAGAAGAGAATACCTGAATAAATACTTTAACGTGCCAATAATAAGATTTTTTTCATTGCAGCAGATATTAGCATCAAAAAGTTCCTTTTAGGACACTTGGTGTTGGCTTAGAATATTGGATGTTGCTGCAAAAATGAAATGACTGAGCACTCAGAACTCTTTATCTGATTTCTGTGGATAGTTAGCCACTTTCCCAAGTGGATAAGCACAAAGACCTTGGTAGTTCAAAGAGTAGGACTAAACTCACAACCACATAAATACGCTTGGGGAAATGGTATTAATTCTCTAATTATGTGAGGAAAATATCAATCAATCAGAAGACAAGCCAAAGATTGAAATACTGTCATCAATGTAGTTATGCAGGCTACATGTATACAGTGTTTGTTTGTTCTTTTTTAACACAGGCACATATGGAGGATCTATTATGATATCGCTGATGTGGAATTTGAGTTAATTGCTTCCTTCTGGCCCTCTCTGCCAGCTGATCTTCAAGCTGCCTATGAAAACCCCAAAGATATGATTCTGGTTTTTAAAGGTAAACTTTCCCGTGTGATTTTTCTCTTTTTTTTTCTGAATGTCTGAGCTGGACAGTGGATATTTTGATGTAAACACTATAATCTTCATGCATGAGCCAAATGAATAAGGCTTTTGCCCTGATCTTAGGTCTCCATCAGAAAGAGCAACTATCCAGGAGATTCTCTGTGGTTGCAAAGACAAACACTATACCAATTTCACAGGGACTAAAACAAACCCATGTGATAAAAAATTTAAAAGTACTTTTTATTCTGCCAGATAAAGGTAACCTAACTCCTTTTATTGTTCCCTTTTTATAGGGTGGTTAGATTTGACAAGTAAAAATGTAGGATGCTACGAATTTCAGAAAAGCAGCAAATAAATTTTTAGTATAAATACCACCTTACAATATTTTAGATTCACCAAAAAATTAATTGCTGCCATTTGAAATTCAAATTTAACTGGGATTTTATATTTAACCTAGCAACCTTATTTCTTTTATGAATTTAGTCAGGTTATTAGCTTTTGAGTATATTTGAGGGTTAGAATTTAGGAGAACATGTCCAAACATACCTGCCTGTTTTGACAGTTTGTCAATTATAAACAAACAAGAGAGAAGGCAATTGATAAGGATGGCACATTATTGTCCATGGTTATACATTATTTGCATAATATTAATGATATAAGCTGCCAAATAAAGTTTTAAGAATACATGGAGATGGAAGATTACTAAATCTCTAAGCACTGGAAACTGAGCGATCTGGGCATCTAATTATTCTCAAACTTCTTAAGACATCACTTTTTCCCTCTAAGAGGCAAATCAGAAGATACTCACTTTCTCTCTCCCCAGATGAAAATTTCTGGATGATCAGAGGGTATGCTGTCCTACCAGATTATCCCAAACCCATATATACTCTTGGCTTTCCAAGACGTTTGAAGAAAATTGATGCAGCTGTTTCTGATCGAGACACAAGAAAAACTTACTTTTTTGTGGGCATTTGGTGCTGGAGGTAATTTCACAGAAAATTGACCCCTTTATTTTACGAAGAAAAATAACCACAATAACATCAGTTTGACACAGATAAAAATAAAATAAGTCTATAGTCTTCTTCAAGTGAATCATGTTGAAGGCAATTTCTGTTGGATGACATTTACCAAACCAAACAACGCTGTAATAAGCCCCAAATTCTTTCTAAAACTTAAAAATTAAAGATAAAATATTAAACTGGCAATGACAACCAAATTACAAACAATACAAACAAATCCTGTCAAAATTTTGGAAAGATAAGAGCTGGAATCTGTTTGGTATAACAATTCCTCAGAATAGTACCAGTCTGACAAATGATATAGTCTTTTTACCTGATCATATTTTGCTTCTGGGATATAACAGATGATTCAACCAAGCACACTCTTCGAAATATTTTTGCATTATTGATCCCATTAGTTTGTTTCTAGCAGGCCTGCTTATTTCCCACATCCCTACTCGATTCTAAGTTGGGCAGTGGAAGAAATAAACTCTCCAAACGAAGATCCTGTGGAAACTTTTGAAATGCATATGTGCAGGTATGATGAAACGACCCAAACTATGGACAGGGGGTACCCACGGAGAGTGATAAAGCAATTTCCGGGAATTCGTCTTCGTGTCGATGCTGCTTTCCAGCATAAAGGTGAGCATCATTGCCTACACTGTTAGATACTTGTAAGATTGTATTGACTGCAAAAGAAACCATCACGAAAACTTAACTATTTTAATGTTAGTGCAAATGTACTACTCATAAGTATGTACACGAAATAATAAGCATTAACCCTACAGACGATATCACAAACTGAATCAGTAAGTGTTCAACTATACCCTCGTGATGCTATTTCAAATCTATGTAAAAATCGCCAGAATTACTTTTACTCATCATTGATCCAAAATATCCACTAAAGTACAAAAAAAAAAAAAAGAAATGACAAAGCACATGAGCTGAACAATGGTTCTTGACCTTTAATGTATGTAACTTAATGTATATAATGTGGGGGTTCACATGTGAAACAACAAATTTCCAGTATCTAAGGCAGTAGGATTATGGGTGAGATCCAGGAATCTGTAATTTTAAAGAACCCCGTGCTTAGTCTACCTATTCTATTTTCAAAAACAGTGCCCTAGATAATGGAAGTCATCGGGAGTCTAAAATGTTCTTTGAGTAACGCAATCTATTATTTTAATAACATCTAGCACAGAATCTGAAAAATCTAAGTCATATAAAAGCATAACAGCTCTAATGAAATGAGGACATAAGGTTCAAAGCCAAACCTATACAGACCTTCTGCCTCTCACTAAGATGCTTTATAAAAAACCTAGTTTGAGAACTTCTGACTTAGACCAAGGCTGGGTATAAACTTGTAAGTCCCTTAAAACTTATGCTTCATACCTTGGCTTCCTCCTCAGGGAAATAATAGGATTTCCCCAATAGCAGTAGAAAAGCAAAGTATCTATAAAATTCTACCAGTTTCTTTGTTCTCCATAATGTCATTTTGTTCCGCATTGATAAAATTTAAAATATGGCACCATTTTATAGTTATGCAAGATAACCAATTACAATTCTCTGTCTGTAGGGTTCTTCTATTTCTTCCGTGGATCAAAGCAATTTGAGTATAACCTTAAGACAAAGAACATTACCCGAGTATTGAGAGCCAATTCTTGGTTCAAGTGTAAAGAACCATTAAATTCATCATTTGATATGGAAGAAAAGGTACACTCAGGAGAAGTGGAGATATTATATCATAAAAGTTTAATCTTGTTTACTTTGAGTATTTTTTTATCTGCTGAAAAATGTTATAGTTATCAATAAATTCATAAAATAAACTTCAAGAAATCTTTTAATCTGAACTCTGCCTCAAAAGAAAAGACAGCCCTTCTTCCACATCAAGTCACCAGTCTGAGTTTTAAATACCTACTGGGCAAAGAGTCAACTACTTGATTTTTTCAACACGAAGTCATTAACTCTGGTTATCCTTTAATTAAGCCTACGTCATGCTTGCAGACTTGCAAAAGTATGACATGTCTTATAACTAAATACTAAATACATTTATTAAACCGATCTTTAGCACTCAATTTTGTCTGGTCCTTTGGAGTTTGAGAGACCCAATAAGCTGTATAAACCATACCTATGCACATTCTGAACTCACATCATCTGTTATTCCGCCTCCCAGAGAAGGGTAAGAGCCTGGGTAGAGGAAGGGTGTGCTACACTAGCGGTAACTCCCCAGTAATTAAGGAACTAGCAAGAGAGAAGAGAAACATCCTCTCTAGCCTCGCTGACATTGACTTCTGCATTTATCCATTCCTTACAAAATATAAAATTGAGTTTTGTGCACATTGATATCATATACCAGAAACATAAGGATCTCCTCCATGCGTTTGAGATATATTGTCATCCCTTAAGCCTATGGATAGAAGTTCTTGTCTTTTATTCCACCATGTACTTGTAAATTCTTACAGTTAGGTTTTATCTTTAGCCCCTCAAACCTAAATGTTTAGCAAAGCTATTCTTAAATTTTCTCACTGAGAGGATGGGAGATTTTCAGTTGAACCTGATTCTGATAGGTGATAGATTGAGCAGGTGTTTGCTGACAGAAAGTCTCATTAACAGCAAACTTCATAGACACTTGCTGGGTCCATTCTGGCTTTCTTGAGGCCTATGATCTGATCTGGAAAGAAAGAAACAACTTTAAAAACAATCATGAACTCTGTGGACAACAGTTACTCACTTTAGAGATGTGAGTAGATGGGATGGAATAGAAATGAATTTACAAAGAGATCGCGTATTTGAATTTTTTCTTACCTGAGGACAAAGATAAAAAATTGCCATAACCTTTCTATTGTTTTTCAAAAGTGAACTCTCTACTTTCCTAAATGAATCATTTATCCCAAAAAACAGCATGAATTTTTTTGGTCTTGAAGTTATTTGAAGCAAATAACTTATCTTTAGGTTGAAAGTCTCTTGTTTGCCTTCAGGTATACAGAATCTTGAAAAAAAGGTTTAGTAACTAAAAAATATCTTTAATGTACATAAATTGGTCATAAAATCCTAATTTAATTCCATATTCCTTTATTATCCAAAGTCATCAGGAACCACAATCTAGTTGTTAATGGTACAATTCACTTAGAATTTAACATCTAGGCGAGATCAAGAATTTTGTAAAGTGGACAGTTTCCAGAACAGAGAAATGTTTCAGTCTAACCACTATTTATAGTGTCAGTGTTTATTGCTTAATTAACCAAAAGCCAAATTTTGCTTTAATCTTGATATTTAATAAATTACTTTAATAACCCATTTTTCTGGGTTATAGTGTGTGCAATTTTATTAGTAATAAACAATCCAAGCATTTTTTATTTTCAAGGTTGTTTTACTTTTCTTCATAAAAATTTTTCTGACAAATAGAGTTTGACATTTCAGATTTCCTGAACTACTTTTTAAAATTTAAAAACAAAATGAATCAAGTAGAAGCATGTCTGTCTGACAAATTCACCAAGATGAACGAAAATTTTCTGAGTCTAAAATCCCTCAGGAAATATACTAAGTAGTCAAACGAATCACATATTAAAATGTATTATAAATTATAAGCTTCTCCAAATGAATAGGAGTTGTAATGTGATGTAAATAAACCTATTGAGATTTCAGCCAAGAAGGCACCTTGTTATTTTTCACATAACAATTACTTTGGAGTTTGCTGCATAGATCTTTATTACGAGCTTGCAGTCAGTCAGTTACACTGAGGTAGATCTGTTCGTTCATCAGGTCTTTACTGAATACCTACACGTGTCAGGCGCTGTTTCAGGATCTTTGTACATCCATGAACAAAACAGCAAGCCCCTGCCTTCGTGGGTTTTATGTTCTAGCCAAGCTAGAGAAACAAAAACTTAATGAAAAATTGCCAATATGTCAAAGATGATAAATTCTTTGATGGAAAATAGAGCAGGCAGTGCTGGTGCTCGGCTTTTCTGCCCTCAGATTTGTTCACAGTCCTCGCAGTATTCCACTAGGAACCAGGTGGTGGGTGCTGCCCCCTGCAGGCAAAGTGCGGCCTCAGCATCAGCCGCCTCTGGTGAGTTCCTCCAAGAAGAGATGCTGAGGGAAGTGAAATTGGAAAGCAGGGGACAATCCAGCGGCGACTCCCTTTCCTTCTCTTGGCAGCTTCTGCGGTAGGACTGTGTCTCTTCAGTTTTGCAGCTTACACCACAGCCAGTATGGTTCCTGCTTGGACCAAGGAACATGGGTACCATTGTCCCTTCCTTCTGGAGAGGAAGGGAGTAGTGGATTCCTATAGGCTATAACGTCTGGCATGGTTTCAGTGCCCCCGATTTGGCTTTCCAGCTTCTTCTACTGTAAATATAACTAATTTCTGGGGTTAAATGCCCCTGAATCAAACACTATTGTTTGTCTGGTTGATACTTTACTGATGCTTTGTTGTTTCTTTGTTTTCCTGGTTGATATTTGACTGGTGGTTTGGGTATGGTAATAGAGTGACAAATGTGGGGTGTTTCAGGATGAATTACACACATGGAAATTACACACACGTGGAGACTTGACACATAAATCTGAAGAAAATTATACCTAGTGGAAAGGGTGCTCCACAGAGATGACATAATTGCAAAGGCCCCGAGGTGGGGACATGCTGTGCTTAGCTCAAGAACTCAGAAGACGTTCCTGTGGCTGCCCAGAAATTGGGGCAGGGATGAAGTGAGAGGTTGGAGAAGTATCAGGAAAAAATATCACGTAAGGTTTTAAAGGCCATTGCACAGAGTTTAGACTCTAGAGAGGTATAATCAGAAACAATATTTTTAAATGCTCTGGATGTTCTGAGGGCAATAAACCACAGGAGCAAAAAAGTAAAGCTAGATCTGTTAGAAGGCTACTGCAAAAATCCACATAGCAAGTGATGGTGCTAGCATTTCGAAATAGTCTGAGGCTATTTTTTAAGATAGGGACAACAGGATTTACTAACGGATAGGGTGTGTAGTATGAATGAAGAGAGGAGTCATTTGTAACCCAACTGTATTTTTTCTGAACAAGTGAGTGTCCATTCATAGAGGCAATAAAGTCTGAGAGAGGAACAATTTTGAGGGAGAAATCAAGATATTCACTAGGCAGTTGGATATTTAAGGTTTTTTCTGCAGAGAAGAGCTGAATGTGAAGATATATATCTGAGAGTGACCATTATGTAGAGGAATAGGTCACCTGGGTGGTGACCAAGATACAAACAAGAAGAAATTGAGAACTGATGCCCCATCATTAATCAACAGGTTAAATTTTAACTTCTTTAAATGTCTTTAAATCTCCACAGCATTTTATGTGCGTGTGCACGTTCTTCCTATTGAGTGTGCATGGCTGTGCATTGCTATGGATGCTCCCTTCCCTTGCATGACTTCCCAGCATTCCTAGTCCTTCTGGTGGATTCTCCAAACCAGAACATAGGCACACTTTGCAGGAGCAGGGATAGAGGGGTGGAAAAGTACTAGTTGTGACTTCTGGGATCAAAACAGAGTAGAACACTCAACAATAGGTGGAGTCATCTATACCAACAAAATAGGTGTGGTTTTACTTAGTACATTTCTAAAATCATATCTTTTTCCTTAATGTATGAATATTAGCAAAATGAGAAAACTTTGACCCTGCTATCATGAAGAGAAACCTGTTGTCTATAAGATAGAACTCTGCCTCACCATCTGTTAAATAGTCTTCAAGATGAGTTTCTAGTCTGTGTGCCACTGAGACTATTTTAATGAGTATTATAAGTATTACTGACATTTTTCTTTTTCTATAAGGATGGAATTTATTTTAGGAAACAACGAAAAAGCATGCCTTCAAAAATTTTATGTAACAGGAAATAATTTCATTAAAAAAATTTTCCACCGGGATCTTGCAATTCAATTAGGAAAACATACTGCTTTCCAGACTCAGCTCCTAGGGGCAAGAGCAGCACACTGCCTGAAAGGAGCACCTAGTCCGTGACTGGCACTCAAAGAGAAAACGAGCTACTATATGTGTGTGCCCCATCTTTACTATTTACAGACAGTCCTGAGATGGGAAGGGAGGGCGTAGCAAAGCTGCCTGGGGGAGTAAGTGTGACTTGTTAAACCCAGGACACCTGTGCAGAACAGTTCCCAAAGCCCCATGTGGACTTCTCATGAGAAACTGCATTGTATGGAATGAATAAAAAAGAGACCGTGCATGAAGAACTCGCTAATCTGCTTCCCTACATCAGCCCACCCTATATTCTCTAGGGTGTACTTTTATTTTCCTATTTTTTTTATTTTTACTTGGTCCAAACTTGCTCTGAAGAGCCAGTTTCTCCCTTCCCTACCTCTTTAATTATTCCTACCTCAAATAAATGTGAAACTTGGCCACCATTTTGCTTGCTTCATTCAATTTTTTGTTTGGGATGGAAAGAACCTAGGCACCACCTCCAGAAGGAGACTCCAGCACTCCAAAACCTGGTAACAGTCCCAAGCTACTTTACAAATAATCATAATACTAGCGACCATTTACTGAACACTTACAACACGCCATAACTGCCTCATATAATCTCATTTATCCTCATAACAATCTTACAAGGCAAATAGTTGCTATTAACACATGAATAAATGATGTTCATGGAAGTATTTTCTTACTCAAGGTCATCTAATAAATGTTAGAATTGAAATGTTGTCTTGTATGTTTACATTTTCAATCTTCTGGTAGAATAACAATGTTCTAACATGCTATTATATCCTGTACTCACCATAACCACTCAAAGCAAAACAAATATTCCTTCCACCTACTTATTTATCTATAAGATACCTGATTCTCCTACTTACCCTCAGACTTGCAGTTGCACCCAACGGGCTTCATTGCAATGTGTTTCCTGATTCTTCTGCAACATATTTCACTGAATTTCTGATTTCATGAGGTCTGTGGTTTATTTTCTCAACACGTGTAAAGGAAAAACAAAGAACACAGTACATTCTCCATTAAGCAATCCTACAACACAGCAAATGACAAGTAATGGTAACCCAGTTATGCTGGACTCCATGGCACCTGCATCAGAGGGTGGGGCCTGAGATTCTGCATTTCTAACAAGTTTCTGAGTGGTGTTGGTCTACAAGTTTTCTCTGAGTAGCACTGACTTTTAAAATGGTGACTGTCCAATGTTAATGTGTCAAAATTGTCTACCGGACTTGTTAAAACAGGCATGACTGGGCCCCACAGCAAGATTTCCTGACTCAGTTGCTTTTGAAAGGATCTGAGAATCTGCATTTCTAACAAGTTCCCAGGTGCTATACTTAGCATCTAAAATGTCCCCCAATGAGCCATGTATTAAAGGCTTAGTACTCAGCTTGGCAACATTGAGAAGTGGTAGAAACTTGTAGAGATGAGGCCCAGTAGACATTACATTGTTGGGAGCATGCCCTTAAAGGGGATATTGGGACCCCAGCTTTTTTTCACTCTTTTATTTCCTTCCAGACCAGCATGAGGTGAGCATCTTTGCTCTTCTGCCTGAAGTTCTCACCATGATATATTGCTTTGCCACCAGCCCAAAAGCAATGGAGTCAGCTGACTATGGACTGAATCTTCCAAAACTATAAGCTAAAATAAGCCTTTCTTCCTTCTAAATTGATTATCCAATCTATTTTTCACAGCAATGAAAAGCTAACACACCAGGTTATACTGACATTACTAGTGCAGAAACCATACTTTAAAAACCACTCTGGCTCCACCTTACTTCCTACCTTATCCCATTTTGTTCTTCTAATTCCACTGTGACTATAGTAGGAATTATTTGGGAGAAGAGACAGGAAGACCAAGGTAAGGAACCCTGAATCTTACCCCTGTTCATGGATCTAAGTCCATAAATCTACTGTTAAAGTTTGAATGAAGACAGCTAGCTTCCACCCAAGCAGCCTCTCTACCCAAGAGTCCCCATGTGCCGCATGTTTATCAAGTAGGAGCCAGTCTCACGCTCACTTAGGCTCCTTAATAAGCAGCCAGCCAAACCCTAACGAAAACAGAAACTCCCTTGGCTGGTGCTAGGGATTTGGGATCCTAGCATGAGTGATTAAACACAGTTGTGAAATATTTTTTCCCAGAAAAAGACCAACACTCACCTGAACTCTGAGGGCTTGGGAATCTGTTTAGACCCTCACTAATTCAATTTGACAAACTACTTGGAAAGATAATTGGCTCACAAGAATACTTTGAGAACAGACCGTTTCTTTTCTCTGTCATGATGCCCAAGATTACTATTTAGCTAGTCAGGGGAATAGGAAGTGTTTGTGAGACAAGACATGATTTATTCTTGCCCGAGGAAGACTGCCATAAATCATTTCTCCTCTTTTTGCTCCTTGAGCTCTGCGTGAAAGAAGGACACAGTAATTGCCCAGTACTTCATAAAAGCCCAGTGCTGTGAGCAAAACTAGCCAAGTGCAGTGCCAGCCAGGCTTCACTTGGAGTGGTTGGTTATTGAAGAAGGTAATTCTATCAAGCATGGTCAAGACCCCCATTTTTAAAGCTTAATAGCAACCAGACAGATTCGACGAATCTCTGTGGATTTATTAGAAGAAAACATACCACACTGGCAGTGAGAAAATTTTCAAAACCATGACCCAAAGGGAATAAAAGCAAATCACAGAACTACAAGTTCTGTGGTCACTTTCTCCTAAACCCGGGCTGGCTTCTCTTAATCTCTCATAAAACTGAATGCTGTGTGGAACCTGAAAGTCAAGCTTTGTTTTCATAGTTTTCTGAATTTAAACCTTCGAGTGTTTAGCATCATTTAAAATTCTCCATGCCACCTAATGAAAATTTCAGAGCATTGAAAAGGTGTGGGTTTGTTTTGGGTTTTTGTTTGTTTGTTTTTTGTTGTTCTGTTGTTGTCGTTGTTGTTGTTTTGTCTTTCCTGCAGGAGATCTGGGCATTTTCTAATAAAGGGAAAAACATAGAAAATCTGTTCCAGCATTGGGTTAATTTTTGCTGTTTAGGTGAATCACTGAGAGTTCTTCAGGACACCTGAGATTCATCTGTAATGAGACCCCAGGAAGCTCCAAATGACACTTTGAGCGAAAAGGATCTATTCCTCATAGACTAAAGAGCACC
>RJWT010021328.1:0-17624 GCA_004365215.1 Cuniculus paca | reverse complement strand
AAAAAAACAAACCCGAAGATCGGCGACTTCCCCGGATTGGGAGGGGACGGTCGGTGCGTACAACTACAGGGCCCCGAAACGCATTTGCACCACGCACTTCAGTGCTGCCTCACTTTTTTTAAGCATCAAACGCTCAGTAAGAGACTAGACTAGAGTCCGTTGAGGACAGGTTTTTCTGTTTTATTTTTGTTTTTGCAATAATACAGGATTTTCTTACATATTGCAAGGGGAAGGGGACAGTCAGGATTCTTTTTTTTTTCTTTCTTTTGTTTTTTTCAAGGCAGAGAGATGTCTTCCTCTGCCTTTAGAATGTCTTCTGTGTGATTCAAAGTTCCCTATTTGAGGATCCTATGTGCAGACAGACAGACAGACATACTCCCATCCTGCTCATCCTGTTCCCCAAAACAAATAATGAATGTGGTTGTGCTGGGAAGTTAATGATTTGCGAATAGGGCACAACTCGCAGCATGTTCTCACCCCCGTCCCCCAAAAAGTCTTAAACACGGTCAGTTCCACTGAGGGTTCCTAACCACACCAAAGGTCTCAGTGTAGGGTACTCAGTAGTCCCCGCCAGTGAATGCACGCAAATACCAACAGACAGTGGACCTAACGCTGGTTTCAGTTAAGCCTCTCCTAGATCAGATAGTACTTAAAGGCTTTTTATTGTTATTTTTTGTTTTGCTGTTATTTCTCTATTACTCTCCCAGGTTCTCCATGGTTCTCCAGACCTGTCTAGATTTCCATCTCCTCAAGCCAGACTTGAGCAGACCACACATTCTTCTAACTCACAGTTCCAAATGCCAGCTGATGGAAAAGGGAGAGGTGTGGCAAAGAGCAAAATAATTTGTCATTGGCCAAATCCTCTCAATCAGCGTTTGTGTGGAATTTATTCTCTCCGTAGAAGTTTGCCATCTCCTCATAGCGTCTGTTTAGGTTCATGGATGACACGTGCTCCAAACACAGGGAAAGACGATTCAAAACGTTCAAAACTTCAAGTTTAGTCTGAGATCAAATGTAAATTAAATCAGTGAGGCACTGTTTTTCATCTTTCGGGCTGATAAAGCTATATTGAACTAGCCTTGTTTGAGAAATAGACCCTTGTGTACACTGTTGGGGAAAATAGCAACAGGAAACTTTGGAAGGAAATTTAATAATACTGATCATAAATTTATGTGCTTATACTGTTTTGCTAGTAATTCCTTAGCTAGAATTTTATGCTGCAGATAAATTTGGACCACATAAGAATATTTGCTGGTGCACTATTTATAGTAATAATAAGCTGGGAACAATGTAGACATCCACCTGTAAGGACTGATTAAAATATAGTATTCTTAAAAAGAATGAATAGCTCTATATATGCTGATATGGAACGATTTCAAGTCATATTTTTGGATGAAAGTAACAGTACAAATCAGTGTGTAAGACTGAGGAACGTGTGGAAGGCTGATAATACATAGGAAGCACTCTGGCACATCCTATATACACACCACGGGCCTTCCTTCCAGTTGATCATGCCCATGGTAAATATTTTTAATGTTGCCCCTCCAGATAGACATGTACACATGCATGTATGTGCATGGTTGGCCTTTAGATGTCTCCAGAAGAATACAAAAAAACTATTGACTGTTGGTATCTGTGGAGAGGAACAAAGAGCCTGAGTTCAGAGAAAGATTTACTATACTGCTCTTTACCTTTTTATACTATTCAAATTTTTATTAAGTGCAAGAATTGTGTTAAAAATTGATAAGAACTCGGTTGTAGAAACACTCCAAGTTCAATAACCAGAAACAGTAAATGGAGGTTGAAGACAATTGCGATATCGCTATAACACAGCATGCCAACTTTTTTCATAGGTTAAAATCATGATAAATGGTACCTGTACAGCTGACTGAAGTAATCAGTCAAGGATGCTTCTTGCAGCCAAAGGCTACTTGTCCAGCAGCTCAGGTCATCACAGGCTCCACCTGTGCCTTTCCAGAAAATCAAGGACATGTCACACCTTAGTCTCACCTCTATATACCAGAATGCCAGTGGAATGCCAGATGGAAAGGTCTAAACTGGGGAAAATGGAAACCATCTAAACATAGGGGGATGATTGAACCAGGTAACACCTCAAAGATGCTTATTCAAATCTTAAAATGATCAGTAGAAAATAATACTATTGATTTTTGGGGGAGGGTACTGGGAATCAAACTCAGGACCTTGCACTTCCAAAGCAGGCACTGTGCCACTGAGCTATATCCCCAGCCCTCTTTAGTTTTACAGTAAAAACTTTTTGTAGTGTATTGTTTAACATATAATGGTTATACAATTTTTTTTGTCTTTTTTGAGACAGGGTCTCATTATGCAGTTCAGGCTGGCCTCGGGCTCACTTTGTAGCCCAGGCTGGTCTCAAACTTGCAGTAATCCTCCTGCCTCAGCCTCCCGAATGCTGGGATTACAGGAGTGCACTGCCAGGCCCTGCTATAATATTATTTCAACTGGGTAAAAATAAAGGTGCGTTTGACATGACCAAAAGGATATAATAAATTTAAATGGTTATGTTTCAGTTTGGTTATAAGAGATTTTGTTTCTACTTTCAAAATGTCTCCAGTGGTGTTACTTTTTTATACAGTATAAAAACTTAGCAAGACAAAAATGTTAGTGAAAGGAAATTCACTAAAGGAAAATGTGTTAATCAAAACATTTTATGGCTGGGTATCATGGCAATACCAGTAGACCTAGCTACTCAGGGGGTTGAAGCAGGATTGCTTGAGCTCAGGAGTTTAAAACCAGTCTGAGCATCATACCATGACCTTGTCTCAAAAAATAAAAATTCAAAAAGGGGGGCGCATTTGAAGAAAAAGTTCTATCTCAATTACTAGAACCTTTAAACATAATTGTATGAGTTCTACAAGTGAATGTCTAACTGACTATGTTTCTACTCACCAGTTTCTGCACATGGATCTCAATCAATAAGCAAGAAGGAAAAAGTCATGATGGGTAAACAACTTTAACTTCCAATGTAAATTCAAAGCCTTAACATGGAGATTTTTAGAAGACATTAAGACCAGAACTGACTTTCACTTATCAAGGTATTGAGGCCACCCCATCACTCTGCTGATCAAAAGCTCCCACGATGCTCAGGGGGGAGCCCTGGCTCCAGTGGTGTGACACAAGAGCCTCTCCTGTCCTTCAAGCTTTACCTCTCACTCTTGCACTTCTGGAAACATCGATTCACTGTCCCCTAAGTAGAAATGAACTTCTTGTAGGAGATGAAAGGATCTTTTTGCTCACAGTGACAGCAATGAGCCTGAGTCCTCTACTGGACGCATCCTCACAGCTGCAGAAGCAGAGCTTTTTTAGGAGGGTGGGATCTTCAGCCAAATTGTAACCTTGGCTGAAAGGTGCAAGCAGCTGATCCATTGAGTGACCAACCTGCTGCTGAGAAACAAGTTTTTATTGATTTGCTGAGGTGGGCTAAGATTCACTAAATTTCCATTGGTCAGCAGCATGGTTCCAGAAGATATTTCTTCCTGTGATGGACTTGGACCGATTGTGTATCTGGCTTCATCATCCTGTGCAAAACATCCAGGCTTGCACTTGGTGTTTTATTAACAGTCTGTCAACTTCAGTCAGGAGCTGCTGAGTTACTCTGCTAGCTAGCATCACCATCTTGTGTAAACCTCCTGGACGTAGGATGACTGAAGGACTTTTAGTGTTTGAGCTACTGAAAAAGCATAAAGGTGGAGTAAAAGAACCACATAGCACCTGCAACAAGCAATAGGCCAAGTTAACCCTGTATCATAGTATTGGGCGAAGCATGGTTTAAGTAATCAGCATGTCTACCTGCAGAGCTGAGTAGAATCTGACTCAGGGGTTAAGACCACAAAGGGGACAGACACAATATGAAGACAGACATCCTAAACCTTTTATCCCATTTTAGTAACCCATCAGACATGAGCAGACCCAAGTGAAGTCAATGTTCTCTGTAAAAGTGGCCTCTAGGTCACTGGGAAGTCACTGTTATCATAACCCACACATCAGATGTGCTGTCTACAGAAAAGCCAGTGAGAAACTAGTATGTTGCCCAGCTGTGTGACATCCAAAATCAGTGATTTTAAGATGATTAAGAGCAAAGGAAGCTAGCAGGTCTTTTTTTTCTTGATAACCATTTCTCATTTCATGCCAATATTCTGCATCTGTGGTTGTACCAAGGTCTCATTATGGGTCTGTCAAAATATGGTATGTTACAAAGGGTAAAGGTTTATCGTGCCAGCCTTCTATCCCACCACTGTCCCACCATGGTGGTCTCAGCCTTTGTTGAAAGTTCTCTTCTATTTCTATCTTCTTAATCTTCTTAAGATTTAGTATTTGGGGCTGGAGCTTTAAGTCAGTGGTAGAGTGCTTCTCGAGAATCCATGAGGCCCGGGTTCTGTTCCCAGTGTCACTGAAAAGGGGTGGGGGGAGGCAGTAACTTTTTCCATGAAGACCTTTCTGACTGCCTTCACATATAAATCTTAAAAAATTACAATTTCTATTGTCTATTCTCATCATTGGAAACTTCTTTATGATAGCTCTTGTACTGTGATGAGATTAGCGTTGGTTCCTTGTCTTATGCTCTATAAAGGAAGCAAACCCTATGAAAGAAGCTTCATTTCTTAGCATCCTTGCGTGTTATGAAAGCTCAGTGTTGGTGGACTATTGCCCTCCTAGAATGGTTTTATTTTAAGCACTTGATAAATACTCAGCGAGTGAGTGACTCACATCAATGACATTATAATAAATATGTTTTGCAGTCTGCTTGGGTCATTTTGATAAAACTCATTGCTGCACAAATGTTATTCCAAGAACTGACAGCACTTACATTAAAATGTGACATGAATATTAGTTATGACAGCCAATGCCAAAAAGAGGAATTGGGTAACTCTACAGAGAAAAAAGATATTCTAATTATTTTAATTAATGGACTAGCTCTTGACCTCAAATACGTTCCAGCAATGTACAGTGTGATCCTATGAAGCTGTATATGGTGACATTGTTAGGGAGACATAAGCATAAAGTGTTTTATTATGGTGATTAAACTTTCCAAGAAATGTATTACTAAATATAGAATAGGGCAATGGTTAAGAAGTTAATGGCATTTTCGCTTTGAGATAATT
Organism: Cuniculus paca; assembly: GCA_004365215.1. Taxonomy (NCBI): domain Eukaryota; kingdom Metazoa; phylum Chordata; class Mammalia; order Rodentia; family Cuniculidae; genus Cuniculus; species Cuniculus paca. The sequence goes on along the minus strand of RJWT010021328.1, from coordinate 12,483 downwards.
CTACATAGCTGTTAAAATCATGTAGTATAAAAATATTCTTGGCATGGAAAGATGATTAGTATAGCATAGAACAAGGTGTAGATTAGGATGGGCCATATGTTAACAGTGGTTATCTCTGGATGCTAATTTTTTGCCTTCATGCCTTTCTGTGTATCTAAGTCTTTTGCCCTGAGCTTTCTATTTTTGGTGACTGAAGGGAAAATGCTAACTTTTACAGTACCACCAGTCATATCAATTTTCTCTTCCATCTGTCCTCTTTTTCACTTGCCCCCTTCACCACCCATACAATGGTGAGCAGGTTTTGCTATTAGATTCATAAGCAGTCTACCTAGCTGGAAGGTAGGTTCACACTGGAATGAGAAAACTCCTTGAGCAGTTTTTAACATCAGGATAAGGTAAGCTGTTATTCATCTTGTAAGAAAATCTGAGATACCTGTTCACCTTTTTGGATTTCATGATGTGCAATACTCCCACAGTCCTTGCAGGAGCCTGATTCATAAGAGACTCACAGAGGTAGGCAGATGGTCTGTCAGTCTAGTCTGACAACAGTCATCCGTCTTCGAGCCCACCATTTCCACGTGAACCCAGGGAGAAATGTCCTCCACTCCAGGGTAGAGAATCTCGGTGTGAGCATTTGTGAAATACTAACCATGAACCAGAGGATGTTTTTCAGATTTCCCAATAATGGGCCAACACAAGTTATGTAAATATGACAGATACTGACTCCAAAACCCAAAGAAGTTCACCAAAAAAACTGTAAATCATTCTTACTGATAAGGAGCTCAAGATAAACAATCTGACCTTCACTTTTCTGGGTTATTGAACTCTCTCTCTCTGAAATATCCCTAGCATGGAAAACCCCTGTATTTTCTTGGAATGTGTCTCTCACCGTCCATCACAGGACACCTGCCACTTCCTGTTATCTAGGTCCTATCTATACATTCAAGGATTCGAATCATATAAGGTCAGGAGTTGGTAAACTGACATAGTTGGGTCAGATCCTGCCTGCAGCCTATCTTTATAGATAACGTTTCATGCCTAAACCCATCCATCTATATATTGTCTATGACAGTTTTGTGCTGCAATAGCAAAGCTGAGTAGTTGCAATAGAAACTGTATGAGCTAAATAACAGACTATGTACCATCTAACCCTTCATATAAAAAGGAAATCCTGGTCAGGATCACTGCAGACTATATTGCGATACAGAATTCGAGACTTGATATGATCTTGAGTAAACAGTCTAGCTTAATGAGGAAACTGCTTTCTCCATAATCAGTAAGTTGCAAACTAAATGCCAAGAGTTCGTGAATTTGCCTCAATAAGGGATCCTCTTTGGAACACCAACCAAGTTGAAATCGATTCCTTGCTCACTTTACCGTGGCCCATTATTATTCTCCATTCTATTCAAAGCCAGGACATAGAATGGGAGGATGATAGGAATTACCAAGTCTGCTTCTTCTTGGACCTTGATGGTGGCACTAATTCCAGCAGTTCCTCTAGGACTGCAGTCTTGTTACGTGTTTCTCTTTCGTGTCAGGGAGTAATGCCGGCTCTTGCTGCTTCCTAGAGCAGTAATCATTACTCCACGGTCAGGGAGCTCAGGTGGAGAGTCTGAACTTTGCTAAAGCTATATATTACAACGATACTCTCAGGAACTAGGTCACTATCGACAAAATGAGCCTAGGATCCCACCAGGCTCAAGAGATGATTAAGGTCACAACCACATTCACCATGAAGCTTCAATTAAGCCTTTATGCTGCCAGATGGGAATAGTGGACCTCAGGGCTCCTGTTCTGCTCAGCACCAATTTCTGAGTCTCTAAAAAGTTTGGAGAGTGCTGTTCCTGGGGGAGTGGCCACAGGGCAGGGTAGGAGGAAGGTTCACAGTATCTGTGTTTGATAATATTGCATCTTCTGTCCTCAAGCAGCTCACCCTCCTCTTCAGTTAGGGAGCTGTGAATGCATCAGCTAACTCCTGTCTGTAACCTTGACTATCTGCTTTGGTGGCCTGATTCAGACCTCAGTTTGCTAACCTTGGAATTGGGGAGGGGAGGGATGGGATGTAACATCTTAGTGGAATGTCCTGGAAACCCCATAAGGAATCACAGTCAGATTTATCTTGAACTAGACATCCCTGAGATCTGTTAATCACATTTGGACTGCTGCCCGCTCTCACCACCACACTGGGTTTGCTCCTGGCAGCGATCAGTACCACCCAGGATGTCCACCCAGGACTCTTCTCATCCTCACAGGGATCAGAAGCCCACTTCAATGGTAACTCCTGTCATTAGCATCCTGAGCCACTTGTAACAACTAGTAAATTGCCTTTAAAAGATTCTGAGCCCCATTGGAAACGTATTTCACGGATTAAATTTAGCGTTTCAGTCTCGAGTCCTTTCCTGCACTGCGCCCTAAGATCTCTAGCTCTTTGTCATCATTTAGCATGAGCCAGCATTTGATCCAAGTTTGTACTGGGAAACTCTGGTTTGCATTACAATCCTAGACCATGGTAATATGATCTATAGGGAATGCATGCTGAGTGAATCCCTATCAACCAGCTTGCCCTGATCCAAATTCATATTTGACCCTCCTTGATCAAACATCCTTAAAATCCATCCCCACAAACATGATCCTATTTTGTAGAAGTTGGACTTCCTGTGAGTCCTTTGAGTATAACTTCTGAACTTTCCCCACTCCAATTCTGCAGTTTACCCTTGGAAACCACACTGAGTTACCAGAGAAAATAGTTATCAGAAAAAAAAAAAAAACCACAGAGAGATGTACAATGTGAAAAATGTTAACTTGCTCCTGGAAGGGAAATTTGCATTCATTATAGAAGAAAGTCATCTGGGGATACTTTCAAAGGAGTTCTGAGTTTGAGACTCCCCATGTTCCCTACATATACCTAGATTTCTCTATTTCAGTTGTGGGGCTCCTACTCTTTTTTATTTATGCTGTGACTTGGATGTAAGTGCAAAAGAGTGAAATAGCATTTTTAGCAGTAGGACTTGATTGTCAGGGCTCTTACTCTATAGCTCAGAAAGTAATTGTTTTATCATGGTCACAAAAAATACTCTTGAGATTCATCCTATTTTTGGAAAATGGGAGATTTGAGCACCTCCATGGTCTAAATCAAATTATCTAATGTTCTGATATTTTTTCATCATTATTCCTTTGTCCCCACTGTCTAGGGCAGTGCACATATGTCCTTAGAGGTTTACAGATATATGCATATAATCCCAGATGACACAGGTGCTAACTGAATTGACACATTTTCCATTTTCTGTCTTAAAATTTGAGTGTACTTCTCATTGGTTTCTATCTCATTTTGAACTGAAAAGAAATGCTGAATACCTCTCATATTCTTGAGGACCTGCTGCTTGCCATATATTCTTTGAGACCAAAAAATTCAGGGTTCTACTGCTATCAACAGTATAAGCCAACTCTAGGATAAACAATAAAAGGGGCTGTCATGTAAAAGTAATGGGTGACTCCCAGTACTGAAGGCTAGGCTATGCTATCAGAAATCAAAGATCACAGAAGTAAGTGTCCACTTACAGACTTGTCTTCCAGACATTGTCACCAGTTAGTAAAATAACAATTTTCTTCCATCTATATGTAGCTCTATAAAGAACTAGATTTCTAGAAAATAACCTACTTGACTGAGCGTCAGTATACGTACATGCCTATGACTGGAAGATGCCATTCTTCAAAGAAGGAATCCTGCTAAGACAATAAGTAATTCAATACTTCACCCAACTTCCAGAATTGTGACAAGGGTAGATATGTTTGTAAAGCTCTTAATGGTCTGTCTGAAATACAATAGAAATAATAAACATCATTAGCAGACTCCATACGAGTGCTCTACAAATATTTTCTATCCTAGTAACTCTTACAGCAAACGTATTTTTGAGTAAATGCTGTATGTAGAAGCATGGCTTAGGTCTGGAGTAAGATGTGTTAAGATGGACTCTGTCATCCCAAGAGACTTGCAATCTGATTAGGGGGAATATACATATATCTTCAGTGTCTAATGAGTGATATAGATGGTGTGTACGATAAACTTTCTAAAAAAAAAGGGAAAAGTTGAACTTGAAAGTTGACTGAGTTAGAGAGGGTATTCCAGTTGGGACTTATCATGAGCAAAAAGTTGAAAATAAGATGCTCAAGAAGTGATCAATGAATATCGAGTGGACCAATTTTGTTAAAGGCATGCAGAGAAGAAAACAGATCTCAAAAATAATCTGCAGTGAGTCCCCTATAAAGAGACATAATAGGCTCCCCAAATCTATGTTCTAATCCGTAGAACCTGTAAATGAACCTTATACTGCAAAAAAAAGTTTTGTGTCTGGCACGTGTGGTTAAATTAAGGATCCTGATATGGGGAGATTGCCCTAGATTATCTGAGCAGCCCTAAATGTAATAAAAGGTATCCCTATAAGAGAGAGGGAGAAGAAGGTTATGGGAGCAGAGACTGGAATGATGTGACCACAAACTAAGGAATGCTGGTAGTTGCCAGAAGTTGAGAAGGGCAAGAATGGCTTCTTCCCTAGAGCCTAGGAAGGTACAGACCCTGCCAACATCTTGATTTTAGCTTAGTAGTACTGATTTAAGATTTGGCCTCCAGAACTGTGAGAGAGTAAATTTTTGTTCTCCTAACTTTCCACATTTGTAGTCATTTATCACAACAGCAGAAACTAATACGAAGTTGCCTTTTTACTTCTCTCCAACTAGGAACTCTGCCTTCTTCTACAAACTACCTGTTACTTTCAAAACTTCTATCTCCCAATATTTCAAACTTGACACATTACTGAAGCTCACAATGTATCTGGGAAGTATGTGAGTCCCTACATTCCCCTTTGCCTACCTAAGAAACAATATACCAAAACAAACACACGCATGATAAGTTATCAACTGCATGACACAGACCAAAAACTAACACACCAGGGGAATGTGCAAAATAAATTTAAAAGACAGGTTAGTGTGCCAAGAATTGAGGATCAAGAAAGTATAGCATGGAAAAGTGTGTGATCCTGACAGCGGAAGAAAGCAGGATGAGAACACTGGGTTTCCTCCTTTCAGGTTACAGGAGACACAGGAAGTTATTGAGCAAGAAAGGGACACCCACGGAAGCAACTGAGGAAGGTCAGGCTGGTGGCAATGTGTGGCATAGGCTGCAGGAGACGGCTGCTGGCAGAAAGTGTCTGAAGGAGAGTATCACAGCAGTGAAGATGGCAAGAAATGGCCAAGCCAGGCTCCAGCAGAGATCATGGTTTGTGAAGAAACCTGCAAAGTAAAATCAACAGACTATTATCCCCCAGCCATAGTTACTAAGCTCCACTTTCCAGTTACGGAGCCTGAGTTAATTAAATGCTCCACACTTCAGTTGCTTCATTTGTAAAACATTGAGAATGTAAAATATACTTTCTATAAATAAAAAAAAAATCTAAGAATTGCACTTTCCCTGTCTTCTCCATTCTCTATTCTCATTGCCTCCTCTTTTTTTTTAAACTCAGATATCACCCAAATGCTCCTGAAATTATAACAGACCACACTTGGAGAAAACTTGGAAGTATGTGAGGAAGTCAAGATGTGCTAATAAATCCTCTGACAGGTATATATGCTGTTATTCCTTATAAAATGTGTTATTTCCAACATCACTTCGACAATCCCATCCCAATGAAGTAGTTTACAGGAAGAGTTTAAATACTTGAGTAGGTCTCAAGAAAATTTTGTCCTCTGAAACTGACAAGAAAGAGGTAAAGGACCACGAAAGGGCAAGGACTAGCAGAAAAAGGGAGGGGAGGAGAGAGGGAAAGAAACAGGAGAATGATAAATGGAGGAGCTCCTACTATACCGGATGCTATATATGCATTATCTCATTTAATCCCCTTCGAAAACCCTAGAGCTTTGTAGGGTCTATTATATTCTCATTTGAGAAAATAAAAAATATATGAATATATTTTTGGTTACACAGGTTACACAGATAGGAAATGAAAGAGCTAGAATCCAAATTTCTAAGCTTGGTCTCAAGAAGCGTTTGGTTTTACAGAAGGGCAAAAGTTAAAGGTATGTCCCAAATGAAGAGGCAAGATATGAGAGTATGGAATCGAGGTCCATGTTGTACATTACAGTATTTGTTCAAACATCTTCATTCCTGGTCTGCCCTTCTCATGCTTACTTGTGGATAGAGTATTCTCTCTAACTAATATCATCAAGAGTTGGTCCTTCGGTCTGAATTTTTAGAAAGGAAAGATATGTGGTAATCACAGAACCCAGTAGATTGGAAACTAACACTCAGCCTTTAAAACTCAAAATTAACTGCTCATGATTGTAAGGCACTAAGATGCTCAGATTATTACTACAGCAAGAAGTGGATATGCACTGAAATGTACAATATTGCCACAGGCAGTCAAGTTTCCTGCTAAACTTTATTTCTTTTACGGTTATTTTCCTGGCAAAAAGCAGTATTTTTAAGAAGTATTTTTGGGCTACCTCGCTTCTTTCCTACTTTTGAAGAATATGGACAAAAATGTTTCTGTGAATGGAAAACTTCATGCCAATAGAAATGATTCTTAAAATTTTCCACTATGGTGGTCTTAACAACAGAAGCAACACGACAACATTGAGACAATGGATTGAGGCACACAAATTGTCCAAAATTCTTTTTCATAGAATTTCCATTGTTAATGCCAGAATTACCATTGTTAACTCCAAAGTATCTTTGTATGTCTACAGGTAGAAAAGTGGGCGAATGGGTAAAAAGAACTAATTTCATAAAAACGAGGACACGAAATGCTTGAAACCAGCTTGAATGATTTCTTCTTTGTAAGTCATTTGCTTTTTCTGCCTGGAAATCTCCCCTACCCTTAAAATACAATCATTTAAAGAGGGTATGTCTTAGTGCCATTTCCTAGAACATAGTGTGCCCTTTTAAACTTTTTGTTCAGTTATTTCTTGGAAATTTCCTTGCTTATGAGGTGAGGGGGCTACTCCTGCCAGTCTTTGCTTTCAACATTTACCATATCTATCAATATTTCTACTACAGCACGTCCACCACCTCTGTTACCTCAGCCCCTCCTATCCTTTTCCTCACCTCTCTCTATCCCTCTCCCAGCCCCATCACATGTTTGACCTCATATGAATAGAAATAAAAGGATATTAATATCTGACTTCTCCTTCATTCTCTTCTTCTTTTCTCTCCTTTCTCTTCTCCCTGCAAAAACCTGAGGCTCTTCCTTTTCTTTTCATTCTTTCCTGTTGGGTCAAGATTTCCCTTGTGACATTAATTTACCCATTTCTCTGTAGTTATAACAATGATAGTTTCAGGAGTACAAGATCCAAAATGAGAAATTCTTAAAAATCCACTTTCTCCCCCAAGGCACTTTTGTGAGCATGACAACATCCTTAGATTTCATGTGTCAAAGATGGGATTCCAACATGATGGATAGAAAAAACAGAGTAGCCTGGAAGCCCACTTCTCCTTTAAAAACTACCCAACCTTTGGAAAATTTTTCAGTGTATTTTATCACGGAAGCAAAAGCTGTGGTCTCCAAGCAAATGTAGGAGATCCAGTTTCCTCTAATATATAAGGAAAGCGTTGACCCTGATGGGCAAGAATACCATACACAAAGCCATGGAAAGGCAGGGGGAAACAGTCTGGCTTTGGACAAACTCTGGCCTCACAGCTAGAGTAAAGCAGACTTGGTGTTTTCCAAGGACTCACTGACTAATATTAGCGACATGCTTCTTGTCAAACAAGTGCCGTGACTGTGGGGACGCTGCACCTCCATGCAAAGTCACAGTAAGCCCAGAACTTGGGACTGGCTCGTGAGAACACCCTCCTTTCAGCTTCAAGGTCTTGAGACAACTCTGGAAGCCTGACAGGGGCAGTTGCTATCAAACTGCAGGCAAAGTAAAACAGCAAAGCCACACTGCCGAACACACAGAGTAGCCCCATATTCTCCCCCAGGCGATGCAGCAGGTGTTTTTGACCAAGGCAACTTCTCCAGCCCCAGAATGCTTGACATTCTTGCTTGCAATCTGGAATTCACAATGTGTTACAGTTTGTATATAGATGGCCCCCCCAAGCCTCATGTAGTCATGGAAGCAGCTGAATCTAGCATTTGTGATTGACTCCTTGCCTAGTGCTGGGATTGGCGGTGTGAGTTCTGCACCCGCCCAGGGGTGGAGCCAACATACAATGTAAGGTCGGAATGGGGGTGTGTTTTCCTCTTTGGCGCGGTTTGCTCTTGCCTCTTGCAGCCGCTATGAACAGCTGCCCCCTTTTGCTCCGGCTGCTGCCTTGAAGTGTTGCCCCAGTGCCATGCCACCCTGCCTTGGATTATGGACTGAAATCCACAGAAACTGTAAGCTAAATAAACCTTTCCTTGCTTCACTTTGGGCATCAGGTGTTTGTCTCAGCAACCAGAGAAAAGTAACCAAGACACAATGTCTCTTCATGGGTCTTTTAACCTAAATGGTGCATCAATATTCATCAGTGGGTACACATGGAACCTGACTGTGGAGACTGACTTCCTATTAAAATGCTCCAGCATCAGGCTGAAGCAGAAGCAAATGCAAGGAAAAGGAGAAGCTCACCGCAGAAAAAGGTATGTAAGCAAACAGGGCACCAAGAGTGAGAACAGGAGAAACACCCAACACAAAAACAGATCTACAAGACCTCAGATATTTGAATTCCCAAGCACAGAATATAAAATATCTATGATCATGTTAAAGAAATCAGAAGACCCTTAAATACCTGCAGAGAACAAAAGGCTGCTAGCTGTAGAACTTGTTTTGTTGGCACTATCATTTTTTATTGTGATTCAATGAGTGCATCAAGCAGTCTAATGAAAAGTCAAATTGCCAAGCTCCAGCAGGCTCAGTAAAGGTTTAAGGTCTACGCCGAGTGGAAAGTACTATCTTCAGAATGACACTGTTTACAGAACCTGGGGGAGTGTTGAAAGAGAATGTCACAAAATCCTACCATCAGGCTGGCAAGAAACTTGGAAGCTCTAAGTCTTTAGAACTTCAGAAAACTCATGCCCTCATATGTTGCCAATGGGAGTGAGAATTGGCACAACCTTCCAGGATGGCAATTTTGTCTTTTTGAGATGGGTTTTCATTATGCAGTTCAAGCTGGTCTCGAACTTGCAACAATCCTCCTGCCTCAGCCTCCCAAGTGCTGGGATTACAGGAGTGCGCCACCATGCCTGGCTCCAAGAGGGCAGATTTGAAACAGTATAAAAAGTCTTAACGACATACTCTCCAAGCAAATATTTTTCTTCCAGGAGTTTATTCTAAGAAACACAGTAAGAAGGCATGCCAGTATTTAGCTACGATTGGTGTGTGTGTTTGACTGTGTGTGTGCGCTACTGGGGATTGAACCCAAGGGCTTTCCCATTGAGCTGTGTCCCCAGCCCAGCCCGTTTGTGTTTTTGAGACAGTCTCACTGAATTGCCCAGGTTAGTCTTGAACTTGCAATTTTCCTGCCTCAGCCTCCCAGAGCTTTCCCTCCCTGGGATTCCAGGCACATACCACCATGTCTGGCTTATCTGTGAAATAAATGTCAAAAAATGGAATTGTGCTGGGCACAGTGATGGACACCTGTAATCCCAGCACTTAGGAGGCTGAGGCAGTAGGATCACTGAGTTCAAGGCCAGCCTGGACTATATGGTGAGTGCAAGGCCAGCCTGAACTGCATAGGTAGTTCCTATCTCAAAAAAAAAAAACTGTTAAAGAAATTATACGTTAGGGCTGGGGACTTAGCTTAGTGGCCTAAGTGCCTGCCTGGCAAGTGCGAGGTTGTGAGTTCGATCCCCAGCACCAAAAAAAAAAAAAAAGATTATGCACAACCAAGGAAAAAGAGAAGGGCACTGGCAACTTAGGAAAATAGATGTAGCAAATGAAGGTTCTTTCTTTTGGGGGACTGCTGTGTTGTAGAGGGGACTGAAGCCAGGGTCTTCTGAAAGCTAAGCATGCATTCTGCCACCAAGCTACATCTGCAGTCCCCAGTGTGTCCTTTCATTTATTTTAAATTCCTTTAAAATCTGTCTTGGGGCTGGTGATTTAGCTCATCTGCAGGGCGTTTGCATAGCATGTACAAAGCACTATCATACACATACACGGTATACTTTTTATTAGATGTACTTTTAGGCTACTTATTTTACCCTTTCAAATCCCTTTTTTTTTCCACTGGACAGTGATACCTTCACTAAAGCATCACTGTAAGAAAGTGCTTAGTCCATGTCTGCTACAAGTTGGACTTAATAAATGGCACTATCAGTTCATTAAAACCATATACTCTCTATGCTAAGTTCTTACAATTACAATAGAAGGGGAAAAATAAAGTAAAACCTTCAACTGTCAACAACCTGTAAATTCTAAACTAATGAACATTATTGTCTCTAGGTCTGGCATCATCTCCCTATCACCACGTACCAGGCCTCTTGCAGTTTTCCTTATCCCTACCCAGCCTACAAAACTGACTTTCATAAGCAGGGGCTTCAGTAGCAGCACATCTTTCTCCTAGTCCTTGGGCAGAATTCCGAGGTGGTAGACTGCTCTGGGAATGCGTTGAATAAAATCTAGGAATAGCTGGACATGGCCCTTTTCTGGGGAAATAAAATGCAAGCACCCCAAAGGATCTTGGTTGTACAGTCAGATGCATGTTTTAAATACCCTGCATGTTTCAAGATACCCTGAACCAATGGCCGGTGCCTCTGCATTTACTTTGTTTAAGTAGCAAAAGAATTTATCTACTTATCCTTGAGAATATATATGGAGATTCACTAGCTCAAATCTTAGGAGACCTGAGTTCATTTTTATTTTCATAAAGAATGTAAGAACATACTTCTAAAATTTAGATTCACTGATAGATTATTACAGGTTGAGAAATAATGAATGCTTGAAGCAAAAAGACCAAATATTTTTTGTAAATGTTAAGTACACGTATAAAGTACTTCAGTTTTCTCTCATCTGTAAAAAAGAATAATAGGGACTCAAAATGTGATTTCGAAATGGTGAATGAAAGGCAGTGATGTGGTACAGTGCTCAGCAAATAATAAATGTTTAAGGGTAGTCATTATTTTTAGCTTTTCCTCAAATTTTATAATCTTTGCAGCAATTATTTTACTTAGTGCAGTTATTTCTCCAGTGTTTACCAAAAACAAAAGCAAAGCAAAACAAAACAAATCTTTAAGGAATCATAGAGACTGAATCTAAGAAAAACGTATGTATATGTGTTTGTATAGTTTTAATGATATAAGGCTAAAAAAGAAAGCATGAAAACATAAACTTGAAGATTTGTTCCCTGAAAATTTAGGGTGCTAAATTTTATATGGCTGTTTCAATATTTCATGTATAATTTAAAACCTGAGTAGTCCCTAAATAATCTAGTATTTGCAGTACACATGGCTACGAACAACTATTTTTCCCAATACTTAACCCATTTATGCTGAAGATTACATTGTTTTAACTTTGTGCATGAAATTCGTATGTTGCCTAAAAAAATTCAAGGAACAAGAATTTGAAGAGCAAAGATTTTATTATGTTCCACTGTAATGGGTGTTCCAAAAATGGGACAGTAGACATTGAAGGGTTAATAAAGTTAAGACTTCTCTTAACATCCATTTGCCAGACAAAACCCTAAACCTGTCGATACTACCAAAATTTAAGGAATTCACAAATTCGAATTTCTCCACTTTTTATTATTGCATTTTAAACTTTTTCACAAAATGAAACCAAAACCGCAGAATCAAAAACCTTCATCTGAACCAACACTGAGAAACAAATCCATAGAAGAAGCTCCTTTTATTCATCACAGAGCAAAAGTACAGACTATATTTATCAACTTATTTCCACTTAAGAGGAACGTACTTTGTATCTGAAGAAATACATGACTAGTTGTCAGGAGTTGATTTTGGAGAATGATCAATAAGCGCCTTATCACTGGTTGGGTACTGATACCAGGGCCCATCGCCTCTCTCACGCATTAGTCTTCGAACTTCCATCTCCTTTAACCTGTGACAAATGCAATAATGATACTGTGATCGCAGTACTCCCCATTTCAAATGGAATGAAGCATCTCCATAAAGAATAACCACCAGAGAATCCTGTTTTTATGTACATAGACCCATGTGTACCCAGATACACACTACATATCTGTAAGCAAAATTTGCAACTTACTTTTATTACCTTATGTATTTACCCAATTTTTGTCACTAAATCACTTGAAATGATAATCGTTTCCTGCACCACCCCTGCTCTGTCTGAACAGATCGTTTTCACTGAATTGTGACAATGCTTTTCCTGTCTTTCGCCTTTTAGATGCTAGAAGCACTTACAGAACGCCTACTGTGATGGCCATTTCTTGGGGAAGAGCTAGGAAAATGATCATCTTTCTTAGAAGATCTCTGTCTATATTGCCTGCCCATCACTATTAGGACAGAAAACTTCTCTAAAGGAAATGGTATCTTATTT
>RJWT010021327.1:0-17629 GCA_004365215.1 Cuniculus paca | reverse complement strand
CAACAGGCTTATTTCACTCAGCCTAATGTCCACAAGGTTTATCTAGGTTGTAGCATATGTCAGGACATCCCCCTCCACATTTCTTTTAACCATTCATCCCTTGTGGATCTTTGGGTTGCTTCCATGTTTTAGCCATTGGGGATCATGTTATGAACACAGAATTGTAAATGTCTTTTCATGAGCCAGCTTTCAGTACTACTGAGTATACACCTAGACATAGATTCACTGGGTTAGCCAGACATAGTGGTGTATGCATGTAATCCCAGCACATGAGAGGCTGAGACAGGAGGATTGCTGCAAGTTCAAGGCCAGCCTGGGCAACAAAGTGAGTTCAAGGCCAACCTGAATTGTATTGAAACCTGTCTCAAAAAGACAAAAAAAAATCGCTGGGTTATACAGTATAATTCTGTTTTTAATTTTTTTGACAAATTGCCATATTGTTCTCCATAATAGCTTTACGTTGCCCCCAGTAGTGCATAGAGATCTAATTTTTCCACATCCTCCTCAATGCTTGTTATGTTCTGTGTGTTTTAGATAGAAGACATACAGGTATGAGGTATGGTCTCATCAATTTTGATTGGTATTTCCCTAATGATTAGAAATGATGAACATCTTTTCATGTGCTTATTAGCTATTTGTATATCTTCTTTGAAGAAATTTCTATTCCAGTCCTTTGTTGTTTTCTGTGCTGTGGAGTTTTATGAGTTCTGTATATATTCAGGATTCAAACTTCATTTAAAATACATGATTCACAAATATTTTTCTTCCATTCTATGAGTTGCGTTTTTACTCCACTGATAATCTCCTGGGTTTTTTCTTTTTTTAACTTCAAATAATAAGTTTAACTTGGTTTTAAGAAGTGGATATAAACACACACAACATATTTTTAGCTGGATGAAATGCCTAGAGTTACCAAATAAATGTTTGAATTACCCTGAGAAACATAATTGCCTCAAATTGAAAAAGTTCTGCAACCAAAGGTAAAATTTTTTTTTGATACCATTCTGTCATATAAAAGGATCAATTGTAATATTCCTATGGATGTAAAGAATAAAGGGAGGGAGGGAAGGAGATAGGGAAGAAGGGAGGGATTCAACATATGGCATAAATAAACAAGTAGATGCAGAAAACTTTAATGCTTTTTTTAATACCCACTTTTGAAAGGTACTGATAATCATTGCAAAATACTTTTAATAGAATAAACATGCTTAAAATATTTAAAAATATTGCTGATGCCACACAAGCTTAAATACTGCATAATTTCTCCTACATGGACAACCCAAAATACAAATAAAGAGCAAATTAGAAGAAATAATAGGAAACAGGGAGACAGATCTTTGCATAAGGGAAGGGGACCAAGAGAGGGAGGGAGCAGGAATGGAGGGGAAGGAAAGAGGATGAAAAAAGGAATTAGGATGTGTTATGTATGCGTAGCAACTCCCCATGAGAAATGTAAACATTGTGTACTACAAACTTGTACTAACAAAAAATAAATATTGAAAAAATCTTGCTAGTCCCAAAATACTTGGGTTATACACTTTGAACATTTTTCCAGTTAAAAGAGAAATCTATGCAAATATGTGACCTTGATGTAGTGTATCTCTCCAAACAAGTAAAGAGCCACATGGAGTACTACTTTGCATGGCAAGTAACATGCAATGACAACTTTTACTGTGTTATAACATCAAGAATTATTTCCTGTTGATACAAAATTTTTAAATACCCACTACACTAATGAACATCTGTCTTTGTTTACATCAGCCTAGATTAGAAAATGTCAAAGAAAATAAATTCAAGAAAATATATTATTTTTTCTTTTATTTCTTTTATTTCTTTTTTATTTTTATTTTAAAAAGCAAAATAGAAAAAAAGGACAGAAATAATACAGAATTTTAAAAAAAACAGTAAGAAATCAACACTAGTTAATACATTGCATATTGTTATCTTAGAAGTAGTTGTTCAGGTTGCAAGATCTAGGCATAAAAAATGATCGAACAGTCAAACAATGACAGCACAAACTGTTCTTTTTGAAGAACTAACAGAGGTTAGTAGTATAGTTATCTCTCTTGCACACATACATACAGTTATATGTGTATACCTACATACATATAATCTTTTCCTTTCTTCCATTTCTCCTTTCCCCTATCCCAGTTAACAGAGCCACAGACAAAAATCACATGATAATCTCAATAGATGCAGAAAAAGCTTTTGATAAAGTCCAACACTTATTCATGATAAAAACTCTACAGAACCTCGGAATAGATGCTATCTACCTCAATCTGATAAAAGCCATCTATGACAAACCAACAGCCAACATCATACTAAATGGACAAAAACTGAAAGATTTCCCTCTAAAATCAGGAACAAGGCAAGGATGTCCACTGTCACCACTCCTATTCAATATAGTTCTGGAAACATTAGCCAGAGCAATTAGACAAGAGATAGAAATAAAAGGAATAAGGATAGGAAAGGAAGAAGTTAAATTATCACTATTCATTTTATTGTGACTGTTGAAATTAATTGGAGAAAAAAATAGGAAAGATGGCACAGCAAATTTCTTATCAATAACACAAGGCCAATACAAACCGAAAGGGTAATTTACATATATCCATCCTGAAGCTAGACCCGGCAGATGGGCCATTTTCAAGAGATTTGCATTAGAACAGATTGAATTTTATCAAAACTTAGATTAGTCTCAATAGAAGTATATTGTCTGGTATTATCCTATAAAGTTGTTTATTATACTGTCAAGGAAAAGAAGTGACATATGACTGAAGATTGAAGAGATTTAGAAGAAACCATAGGCCCAGAATCTGAACGGTGAGTGATGTGGCATGTACAGGAGATAATATGGATGTGATTCCTTTCAAGGAAACTACTCAAGAAAACTAAATCTTAAGCTAGAAGGAAGGAATAGAAGGCCAAGAATCATTAAGAAGCAAGCCCTCTATCCTTCAAGAGACTTCTTTTTAAATGACATGCCTAGTAGTAACTCCAGCATTTCAAGGTTTTATGTATTGCATATGTATTAGCACCTCTCTAGATAAACTGTAGCTAAAAGGTTTTATGTGTAAAATCTATTAAGTAATCTATGAATGATGTGGGGACCTTGTTAATGTTAATATTTTACATGTGTGCCGCCTAAATGCAGATGCCGATCTGGCAGGCCTGGTGTGCGGCCTGGTGTGCAGCCTGGGGTTCTGCGCTTCTAACATGAGCCCCGGGGACATGGAAGCTGCCGCCCTCGGCATACACTGAATGGAAGTGTTCTTGAGAAGGGGCTGGTCAGCGTAGGAAAGGATCATTTTCAAGGGCAGATCAAAAGCAGAATACTAACATCTCTTCAAAGAGAAAAAGACTCAGTCAGAATAAAAATAAGAAAATGTAAAATAATAGGCCAGTCCTGTTGTTTGATCATATTTTCTTCACCATCTAGAGACATGGGTAGGAGGGGAAGGAATGCTTAGGTGGATGGATGCGAATGAAAAATGGTTCATCTCTTCCCCTCTCCACAACAGCCTCGACTACCTGCAAACAGGACACTGAAGCTGATTTTCAATAAAGGAATAGCGAAGCTTCTGCTGGTTTGAATTTCTGTCTTTTCCTGTTTATCTCATATATGACTTTTCCTCCTTTTTCCACTTGAAGCCCATTAGTTATCATGGAAACAATGACTCTAGGGAGAATGAGAATAGACATAAGCATTTTCAACTGAAGCAAAGTGCCACAAATTACATTCAATTCTCAAAGCTGGGTTTACACCACAGTGGGAAAGCAACAAAATTAAATCAGAAATTAGACTGCTGAATTATTCTGGATAGTTCTCTAGAAGGCAGACCGCTAGCCTCTGCAGGAAAACATATGAATCTGGGCTGCAGAGAATGATTAGGCAGTGAGCACCACACTGAGAGAAAATGGATTTGTAGGAGAAAGGGATAAATAAAAGTTCTCCATCCCTGTTCGACATATTTCAAATATCCTTTGGACGTGAGGTGCTGGAATTACTACATTTTTAAAAACTGTTAGAAAGAACTTAGGGAAATAGCATGATTTCCATTATTTAGAGAACAGCTTCTGGTTAGGAAATACGAAAAGGACACCCACATGACATAAGAATTCCATCTACACATGTGGGTAATGTGAAGTCTCCTAAAATGGAGGTGTCCAAGAAAATTTTGAACCTGATTCTTTAAGTCTTGAAGACGAATGGTGATCAAACAGAGCACTTTAAGATAAACTGCCGTAAACAATGAGAGTACAGCTTATTGCTGCTATTAACCATAATTGGGTTTTGGAAGGAAACAGAAGCCGAATGCAATATAGGTAATTAAAGAACAAGCTTTTGTTAACACTAGTAATCAAGGGTTGTGATTTTACAGACTTTGAGCGTATTATGGTGCCCTGAAACTAGTCTATTTTTAAGCAGGTCGTATACTTCTTTTTCCTATAACACAAAGGTATAAGCTTAGCTAACAGACAGGTTGTTTTCTATTCAAACTATTTACTATCCATTTTGGGCAAAGATGAGAATATTCAGAATTCAGGATTACCATGGAAACCATATTCTTAATCCCTGAAGACTAGAGAACAATTGCTTATGAAATCATGATAGCTAAATTACAAGTCCCTAAATAGTACATTATTGCCACTGCTGTCTCAATACTAAGCATATGGGATTTTACATTGTTTCCCTTTTAAAATGAACTCATTGTTCTTTATAAGACGGCTATAACATTTTGATTAGGTAACTTAAAGCAAATATGGTATTTCAAAATATGATAGCAGAGAATCAAAATTAAAATCATAATGAATATAAAAGAGTGGTTACAGTTGTCACACCAGATGTTCACCATTTCTGGAGAAATAGATTTAGCTTTTATAGAGAAAGTTCAGAAGTAAAACATGAAAATAGCACCAGGAGATCTCATAAGTAGGACCTTTTTAGGAAGTTCTTAATCATGTGCTTTTAAGGAAAATTTGAAGTTTTCTTTTAAGTTTAAAGGAGTAGCTCCTAATATAACAAATTAACTTCACATAACAAATTTCATATTTCTTTCTAGGTTAGCAACAAAGACAGAAAGTATAAAGCTTTATGGTATTCACCTCTCTTCCTTTATTGTACATGAAATGCTGCTCCTCTGCTATTTAAAATAAACTACTGATATCAGACTGTCCATGCCTACCATCCCACAGAAAGTTCACTAATCTAAGGCTTGTGTCCTGCATCACATTTTTAACCAAGGAAAAGTTACATGGTCTTAACATCAGCTTCATCCTGAGGTTATACTCTAATCTATGAGTAAGTTTGTAGAATAAGCTCTTGTAAATAAAATTCCATCTGAATCTTAAAGCCATTTAAAGACCAAGATCTTTCTCATCCCCAAAACTACATTATTATCTTACACACAGAATATCTCATATATTTCTAGTCCCACTTAAGATTAGAACCAATTCTCCTTTAATCTGGCCAGAGCTCTCTGGACTAGGCACCCAACCCCTAAAGCATCTCTTTTCCAGATTTGTTCAAATTTGGCTTTTTTGGACACAGAGTGGGGCATATGTTGTGGTGAAATATCACAGATTTTTTGAAGTAAGGTCTTTTACAGGACAGGAGTACTTGATGTAGGATTGGAGAGTAGAGAAATCTACTATCTCACTGCCTAGGATCAGATCCTGAATCTGCACCTGCAATGTGTGACCTTGGGCAAATTTCTTAAACTATGTGTCTCTGCTTATTAATTTTTAAAATGAGGAGAAGATAACAATAATTATTTCATAGGGTTTCTTAGAAAAAATAAACAAGTAGACATCTCTAAGTTTTGTCCAGGATATAGTTAGTCTCTGGTAAGAATTGGAAGTTTGTCTGTTTGTTTCACACACTGGGAAAAGCACATGTATTCATAACGAAGGCCAGTGTAACTGGACATAAATCAGCAAGAGTGTTTCATAAGTGTAAGAAGAAACAAGGACCAGGCTTAGTGGCTGCTAAGCCTCTTTCTTGTCTGAATAATGGTGGGTGCAAAACTGCATACACTAGAGATTGTTGGATGAGATTCTATAGATTCCCAAATTCTGACATCTGATGTATTCTCCAGGAGAGAACAATTGTCGTTGGACTTCTATATAACAATGGGCTATAGATCATTATGATCCTTGTGAACAAATTCTTTTTTTTTTTGTATTGGGTTCGAACTCAAGACCTCACACTTGCCAGGCAGGCACTGTCCCATTAAGCTATAGCCCCAGCATTGTGAACAAATTCTCTGCAGCCTGGATTTCAAGTGACAAGAATGCAATGATACACAGTGAGAAGGACATTCTTCCTATTAACATTCTCACTAAACATGGTTCCAGCTTGGAGGGACCTGTAGTGAAGATAACATGCTTGGTACCTCCAGAGTTCTGCAGCATGGACTACCAAGAGACGCACTTGAGCAATTTCATGGAGAATACAAATGGCAGAGAGCAGCTGCGCATTCCTGAGCCTCCGTTGGGGATTTGAAGATATGGAGTTCTCATGCATGAGAATCTATGCGTCTTCCAGAGACACCTAGAAAAATACTCATAGGTATGGGACTGACTGGGGTAAATTGATTCTGGCTATTATTAAGGAAAATCTGAGTATTAACATTGTTATGGGTTTATCTTAATTGTTCCTCCAAGACTCATACACTAAGGGCTTGGTCTCTATCACACAGTGAAAATGGGAGGCGGTAAAACCTTCAGGAGCTGGGGTATGCTCAAAAGAGGTGAAGGCATTGAGATGTGCCCTCGAAAGGGATACTGGAACCGCTGACCATCCTGTCTTTCTCCTTTTGCTTCCTGCTCCTATGAGGTAAGAAGCTTCGTTCCATCATGCATTTCCCACCGTCATGCTCTGCTGCACCATAAAACCAAAAGCAATAGCACCAACAAACCATGGAATGAAACCTCTGAAACTGTGAGCCAAAATAACCTGTTCCTCCTTTACATTGATTGTCCCAGGTAGTTTGTCACAACAGTGGAAGTCCAACAAACATTAATGTGATTTCATTTATACTTGCAAGTTGATAATAGGACATCTATTAAATATGCTTTATTGTTTTCAAAAAACTGTAACCATCAAGCATACAGGGACTATGTCTCCCAAATTCATAAAGAAAACTACCATTTAATAAATATTAGTTAATAATGAGAACACCTTTTTAATAGAATCAAAATTTTAACTATCAAAAGAGAAAAAAGGGGACAAGAATCCAGTTTTTCTAAGTGAAACATTCAGTTTCACTTTGCTTCGAAATTTGAAAGAGTGAAGCTGGAGAGAAAATATCACAATAGGTATAGAAAATCTTTAAGAGTATAACAAGGGTAATTCATAACTTAGCCACTTAATACCAATGATTGGTCTCATTGACAAAAGAGCTCAGGTATGTGATAGACACCCAAAAAAATTAGCTGTGTATTTTCAAAAATGTTCCCTCTAATTGGCTTGGTATTTTCTATACAGGGAAAAACACTGCCACATGGGGTACAGGTCACAGATCCTGGTTCAGCCAAATGGCCTATATTGTGACATCTTGGGCATATCACTTAAATTTTAAAATTAAAATTATTATTAACCTCTATTATTTGGGAGTATTTATTATATACCACTCACTGTTCTAAGGGCTTAGCACATATGATCTAGATATCTAGAAAGGCAATGTATGCATAAACATGTAGATGTAGTACAAACAGCAATACATCTGCAATTAGAGGCCATCATTAGACTTTAGAGAATTTTTATTACTCCAGATATGTAAGAATTCTTCTTTTTAAATATCATAAAAATTGTCAATATTCCATTAGCATATCTACAATAATTACTATGATTTAAAATCACATAGTCTTCAAAGATATTTAAATAGGCACGTCTATTTTTGAAAGATATTTTATCATATTTCATTCTTAACTGTATATATAAAAATACATAACAGTGCATTGGTATCATGCTGTTAAATATCTTTATGTCTGCACTAACACGTGAAAAATATGTCCACTATGAATAAAAGCATTCATGAATAAATATATAAATTTATCTTGCAGCTATTTATCAATGCATCTAATACAACAAGTTATTATATATCTTTTCAGATATATCATTGCCATAATAACATATTTTGTGCTGCTGTTTATACTTATACAGTACATTCTACATTGAAAAGTATATGAAGGATGATAACTTTCTCCTTGAAAAGGTGTAGGTATTTTGTACTTTAAGTAGCCTACAACTGACTCTAAATGAAAGTGAGGAGGCAGAGTAGGTAGATAATTCCCAAGGACAAAAAAAAAATGATGATAGACAAAAGGTAACATAAACTCACAATGAATTTGAAAACCTGGAACCCTTAGCAGCCTTTTGTGCAGGACAGTTAAGAATGTAGGCCTTCCAATCACATCATTGACTATGTGAAAACAGACCAGCAATTTAAAATATTCCTACTGAAACTGTGATCAACAAAATTTAGTGATTTTTTAATGGATGACCCAGATCCCACCTAGAATCAAGCCCACTTCAAACATGTTTGGAACAGAGATCTACTGGATGTTCTCCTCGGAGGCTATTGAAAAAGGCTGTTATCAAGATGAAATGGGAATAGTAACATAATTCAACAAGCAAACAAGCAATGGAATAGAATTAAACAAAGGAAAACATATACCCACAAAGGTGAATTTGGCGTTGGAGGACTTCAATTGCAATTTTTTTTTCAAGTTCTGAATTAAACACAAAATGTCCAGCATAGTCTTCCCAGCAAGTACATTATTTGTTGGAAGCCAGAATGCTGCTTCAGTGCATTCTGATTCCTTATTTTGTTACATAATAATATGCTTAAAAAGCAACACATTGTGAGCTTGGGAGCTCTTAGGCATTTATTTACCATGGTGGGTTAATCTCATTCAGTGAGGTATAGAAACTCAATAATGAGTGCTACAGTATATAAGCTAATTGCTAGGATAAAACCAAATGAATAATTACTTAACTCCAGAATGAGGCCTGCGGGAATTTTTCTTTAATAAAGGTTTAATTCACCAGTGATAATGAATGCAATCTCACATACTACTGAATAACACCATTAGCATAATGGCTGTGATACAAAAACTATAATTAGAACTAAACAGAAACGTTAATTACAACCACCAAGGTACTGAATGAAATACTGTTGTTTAAGAAATTGACCTGCTTTGCTGTCATGCTTTATGGGCTCAAGGATATATCTGTAATTAAATATATATGTATATAAATATGTATGCACGCATATATAAACATTAGAATGGCTTTTTTATCATTCTGTTGCAATCCTCTGCAAGTATAATAAAACACACGAATAAGAAATTGTGTACAATTTGAAATATAAGCCAAACATAAAAATGATTAAAACTTTTGTTTTTATCTTGGTTAAATTCAAACATCAATATTTGTGTTCAAAAAATCCAATATCAGAGACAATAGATGTCTCTGATTTTGCATTTTTCTGGTGCTAACTATATGAACACTAGAAGCAGCTATGGAAAATGAGCAAATTAATAAAGTATGAAATATTACTGTAATAAGTTGGAAAATAAATAGTACAATCAGTTTAAAAAGTCAAAATACTAAACTAATGATTCTTAAAACTCAATTATGACTCTTAAAATACTTGGAGTTTTAATTATCAAATACATAAATATAAGTTTATATGTAAATAAAATAACTCCATCCATAATACATCTATGCACATATCACACATATGCATATATATAAGTATTTTGAAACCACATGTCACATTCTGTTAAATAACAAACCTCTATTATACAATGTTATGCTAACAATTTCAAAAGGATTTGCTTAGACATATTTCTAACAATATAAAAGCAAATACCTATTTTGAGTTTTCACAACAGAATAAAGAACTTTGGAATTTCTTCAGTAGAAAATAAAAAAAAAATCCTATGAGCTAAAAAGATGACACTAAAAACAATGTTCTAGAATCGTATTCACAGTCTAGCCCTGGCTATTCTGTATCTTTTTATTTTACTTTTCTTCCCAACAGTCCAATGCACTTTTCGAATACACTTATTTGTACCACCCCCGTAGCAATCTGGAAAGTACCTCTTTTCCCCACTGTGAGCCACCCATGAAAACTGACTCTAATGAAATATTCCTCCTCGTAAAAATGTATATGAGAGAAATAATTATCCATATAATACTTATTACAATCTCCTGTGACATGGATGATTACTCATAGTAATCCACTGCTGAGCATAGCATCTATTCTGAGAATCCATAGCCCATGAGGAAACAGAAGACAGAAAAATGGTAGGAAAAAGAATTAGCTCAGATGTATCTTTTCCTATATTTCTCTCATATTCTCTTGTGGATGAGCAGAACTCACTGTTGTTTGCTAGTTTTTCTTTGGCTACCCACCATCCAGGGGAACTGTGCCGAAGGCAATTCCTAGACATAAATTACCAGTTATGAGTTACTAACCAGCTTGACTAAGTTTCAAAAACTCACTTTGGTGACTCAAATAGGTGAGTAGGACTTTTTAAATTGAAAAATAAATGTGTATGTATTTATGGGATATAGCACTTTGCTCTAGAATATGTATACTTTGCAAAATGACTAAGTTGAATGGATTAACTTGCAGTACCTTTCGTGGTGAGAACACTTAAAACCTACTCTTAGTAATTTTCTAGAATACAGTATTGTTCAACGATAGTCAACATGTTGGACAATAGATGTCTTCGTGTTATTTCTATTACGTTACTGAAAGCTTGTATCCTTTGACCAACAGCTTTCCCAAGTCTCAATCCCTACTTCCTGGTAACCCCAATTAGACGCTTCACTTCTATGAAACAAACTCTTTTAGATTCCACATGCACATAAGATCACAAAGGTTTGATCCTTCTGTGTCTGGATTATCTCACATAAATGTCATGTCCTTCATGTTTACCCATAATGTTGCAAATGGCAGGATTTTTCTTTTAAGGATGAACAGAATTCCATTACATACATATGCCACCTCATCTTTATGGACTTGTATGTCAATGATCACTTTGCTTGATTCCCTGCCTTGACTACTGTGAATAGTACTGCAATAGATATAGGAAATCAAATGGCTCTTTTACATCTTGATTTAAATCCCTTTGGATTTATACCCAGTATTAGGAATGTTGGACCACATAATAATTTTTATTTATAATTTTTATAATTTTTAGCAAACTCCATGTTGCTTTTCCATAATAGGGGTACTAATTTATATTCCCAACAGCAGTGCACAAGGATTCTCCTTTCTCTATCTCTTTTCCAGTCCTGTTTATGCTACATATTTTTGATAATGTGCATTCTAATAGACGTGAGCCGATACCTCATTAAGGCTCTAATTTGAATTTCTCTGATGACCAGTGATTTTTTTTTTAGCATTTATTCTCTTATTGGTACCAGGAATAGAACTCAGAGCCTCATGCTTTCCAGGAAGATGCTGCACCACTGAGCTACATCCCCAGCCCCTCATACACTAATTGTATGTTTTCTTTTGGAAAATGTGTACTCAGATCCTTTGCCCATTCTTATTAGGTTTACTTTCTTGCTATTGAGATTTTTGAATTCTATATATGCTTTGCATAATAATCCCTTGTCAGATATAGGGATTGGCAAGTATTTTCTACCATTCCATAGGCTATTTCTTTACAGTGACTATAACTTGTAGAAAGGTCTTTGACCAAAGAAAGTGATACATGTCAGAGAAGGTCATCCTCTCACAACTTTCGATTGATTATATAACATAGCATGGGAAAGATGGAAGTATTAAGATCTGGTCAATTAGATATGTCAACTTTGGCTCTGCAGATGACTGACTACCCTCATTAGTTAGGCACATATGTAAATTATTGGGCATCTCCAATACAATGATTTACAAACTACACCCTGACTGTTATTGGTTTATACAAGTCTTTCTCTTCTTACAGTTCTCTACCTGTCAGTGGTAATGCTATCTGTTTGGTCACACTTTTTTACTATAAGAAACTACAAGAGCAATAGTATGACTATAAGGTTAATGATAGCCTCAAGACCTACTCAAACATTTTGCAGAGCCTACCTATGTGTCATTTAGCAATACTACACAACCTTCCCCAGAGACTTCAACTCTAGCCATGGGAGTTACTGGGTATCTTTGAACAATGGGACCTAAAATTCTTGATTGCCCTAAATGATGTCACCTCAGTAAAGATGCAATCCTCATGAACCTGACAACAAAGCTTATCTTTAAAGAAAAAATCTGGTAACCTAACTTCTTAAATGGTTGTAAGAGAAGGGGAAGAATTTCCCAAACTCTAAGAATGGTCTTTAGAGGACAGACTACTGCTGCTGTCCATCTTGCAAGGACACTGCTGGAATAAACTCCCTAGACATCAAATGGTGTTAAAGACTGATTTTTGACACAAATTGGACTGAAAAGGAAGAGTCACCCCTATGGAAGCTTTTCAAGTAGGACCATCCAACTTGACAACCATCTGTGCAGGAAATCCAGACAATGTTTTCTACATCTCGTGTTCAACGGGAAAAAAAACCTTTAAATACTTTGAAATTTTTTCTCATGACCTTAATTCTCTCTCTCTCTTTTTTTTTCATGGAAATGAAGGTTTAAGAGTAGAAAACATTTTTCTTATAACAAAAATTTGAATGACCTTTAATTTACCTTCAAAATAACTATTTTTAGACCAACTAAAAGACAAGATGAGGATTTTTTTAAAAAGTACTTTAATGTGGACAGTATAATTGTACCATTCTTGGAAAATGTGTTACCCACTGATGATCACAAATATTAATTAAATATTACGAGCCCATTCAAGCAGGTTCAGACATGCCTACTATCAGGCATTAGCTCCCTAAAACGAGTATGTTAAAATTGCCTGCAAGCACATAGTTAAAGACCGAGCTCATGGTTTTTGCAGTAAGCATTTCTGTGACTTGTCTTTGTATGTAAAGAAAAGGTGGGGATCCAAATGGCTCCCCACAGTCAGGACGTTTACCCTTGGGTGATCTCTGCTGTTTAAGGATGCAGTGCATACATAGTCTGAGAAAGATTCACCTTGCTATGGACCTTGAACCATTCTGCAAACTCACAGAAAAATAAATTAAGTTAATTCAATGCTGCTGCTGCCGCTAACCTTGTCCTTCACTGAGAAGGAAAGAGAAGAGGGTGCAAGTAAAGGGAAGGATTACAGGGAAAGAGAATTTGGAAATGACTCTAAAAATTTACTCTCTGCCTAGCACTTACTGGCATATATATTTATGAAAAGGGGACACATAAAGAAACACAAATCATCTACTCTGAGGTATAAGAATTAGTAACCAGCATTCCAGCATGACTCTATCCAGATACAGTGCTTTGCTTCTTTTTCATTTATGGGAGTGTGTGTGCGTGTTGTACTTTCCACTGCAATATATTGCAATATATATATAATATATATTTATATATTCCTGTCCAAACAGAGCCTGATACTACACCCACAATAAGATTCAGCCTCCTCTGTATTTTTAATTAACTGAAGCCCAGCAGTCATCTCTAACAGCTAACATTTTGTGTGACTTGCAGTATGCATACCGCTGAGACATAAATGCAAAGTAATCACTCTAATAAGTAGATATAAACATTTACAACAATGTAACAAGTCTCTGCAACAAATAAGGGAGCATAAAGAAAAATAAGTAGCAGCAAGCCAGGATGTAAGTCTCAATACAACCTCATGGGTATCATTGAATATCATTCAAAGCTCTGCTCTTGTGTTGCCTTTAGTAATTTCAATACCCCAAAGTCACTAATGAGCTTGTATTTTCAGTGCCAAAAAATGAGAACTCTGATTAGAAAACAAAAACAAAAACCAAGATTTCAATTTTCATGCATGTGCCAAAGGCTCCAGAAAGAACCCAAAGCACTTGGGTGACTACATCATTTCCATAACAGAAAGAAATCATAATACTTCAATCCAAAAGCAAACAAGGCAAGCCTCCAGGAGTCCAATCACAAACAATGCGCCTCAAGTGGGAAGAAGTTTGACAGGTGTGAAGAGTACAGAGAAAGCAAAGGACTGAGGCCAAGGGAGGCAGAGGACAGCAGGAGATGAGGTTGAAGGAGGAGGCAGTGATCAGGGTGCAGAAAGACTGGTAACTCAGTAAGTGGAACAGATATCACTCTAAACACAATGAAATCTTCAGACAGTTTAAGTAAGAGAGTATTGTGGACTGGCTCAGGTCTCTAAAAATTACTCTGACTGCTGATTAGAGAATGGATTATATAATCCAAAATGAAGACAAGGAAAGCATCATGTCTATGCTAGTAGAATGTTTGCTCTTTAGGGGTGTGTTTTATATTTGAATGTGCCCTTGAAGTCTCATGTGCTCAAAATGCACATGCGCACACGCACATACACACACACATGCACGCACACTGAAGGTTTTATGGCAAAGGTACAACAGAAAAGAACTGATTCAACTTTGAGCACTCAGGAACGTGGACACACTCTCTGAGTAGAGCAGTGGAACATGAAGCGTGGTGATGGCTAGCTAAGCTTTCCATAGTGAGGTGGAACTATGAGGAAAAACAGTAAAAGTAAAAAACGGGTAGGAGAAAGGTGCATTATTGGAGAATTCATGGGAAGCTGAAGAAATTACTTTTCTTCAGACATCATTTTGCACAAGTTATGATAGGTCAAAAGAATTGGTACCAAGAAAGAAAAAACGACTGATCCAAGTTGGTAGAGTGGTTTGTCTTTCAATTGAATTTACCATTTCAATTATGGTGAGAATGTGATAAATTATTACTTACATGATACCTCAGTACTCCTCTTTTCACCATCTCAGAAGAGGAAGTGCTTGGCTGCATGAGATGAAGTTAGTAGAGCACAGTTACCATAACTTGAATAGTCAGCATCTACAAGCATTTGTACAGGGAAACAAAAACAGCTTTGAAAATAGCTAAGACAGTCTGCTCTAAAGGGAGGGTGAGGAAATGGAAATGTTGAGGAGAGTGCTGGCAAATCCAAGCCCAACCCAACATGGTTCTCACTTCCATTTAATATGAGACAAGCATGCAGGCTTAAAATCCTGCAAAGGGCCAGGCATATGGATCAGCAGCACAGCGTCTACCTGGTAAGTGTAAGGTCATGAGTTCAATTCCTGGTACAAAAAAAAATCCTGCAAAGGTCCCTATGGTAGCAGAACAGAGGTACTCCAAAATAGTCACACCTTAATCTCCAAAACCTGTGATGGCATTGCAAAACTGAACCTTAAGGATGTGGTGAAGTGAAGGATTTTGAAATTAGAATTATGGGGGTGGAGCCAGTGAAATCACAGGGTCTTCATAAGAAGCAATCGGGAGAATCAGTAAAAGGAAAAAGTGGAAGAAGGGTGAAAGCAGAGGTGAGAGGGAGAGATGTGAATCTGGCTTTGAAGGAAGAAGAAGCTAACAGCCAAGGGATCTGAGCAGCTTCTAAAAGCTATAAATGGCAAGAAGACAGATTCTTCCCTTGAGCCTCCAGTGGGAATGTGACCCTGCTGATCCCCTGATTTTAGGGCTTCTGACTTCCAGAAGTTCAAGATAATAAATTTGTGTCGTTTTAAGCTGCTTACTTTGAGGTAATTTGGTATAAGCAGCAATAGGATACCAAAGATCTATGAATTTCTAACTTGCTCTTTGTATCATTCTTTGTGTTCAGTATTCATTCTTTCGTTCCTCTATACATCAAATATTTATCAAGCCTTAAGGCTTGCAATGGCCTCTTCCATGGATGCCTAAACCATAAGATGCTCCCAAAACGCTCACTCTCTAGGGCCAAATACTGTAAAATCTTTTAACTGATAGAAGGGGTTTTGAGTGTCCATGTGGGGGCAGAAAAAGGAAAGCAGCCCTGCTGGGGAAGAAGGAGAGGGGCTGAGAAAGGCTTTGTAGCAGGATTTTCCTTTGGCCCTCCTTGTTTTGCCCCTTTTTTTCATGTGAGGATAACAATAAAATTCTGAATTGGGAAGAGTTAGGAAATCATCCTGAGGAGCGTACATGTACCCTCATTCCCCTCTCAAACTTGGAAAGTCAAGGAATAAAACCTTGAGTGACAGACAGCAGCGCCTACCTCCTAGCTGAATCCTGAGCTTCCAGGAGGAAGCAGAGGTGCCTCGCAGAAACCTGACCAAGGAAGGCCGTAGCGCCTGCAGCACAGGCACATCCGCAGCATTAAGCCCTGGAAGATCAGTGATGCGGGGCAAATGTCATTTCCTGAAAGTTTATTAGAGTGAAACATTATGTTGAGACTTTATTTCACTTTTTAAAAGAAAGTAGCCATATATATAATATGTACAGCTACTGTATCAATAAACATATATTTTATAAAATTTATGTTTGTAAATTGAAAGCATGTTTTTATTCTTGGGTAGTTTTTCAATATTTTGCTTTTTTGTTCAGAAATCCGTAGGTTATTTCTATCTTATTGAATGGTTTTCTTTCTGCTGTCACCACACCCTGAAGTGCAACGCCTTAGGTAGATAAAATAGTGCATTCTACATAACCCCAGATGCATCCTTGGAAACATTCCTAAGAGAAATTCCAACCGGGCCTGCTACAGTTAGGCACCCCCCGCCCAGTTTAAATACAGAGAAAACAGGAAGTCAAATATCTGGAGGAGAGAAGTGAGTGATCTGAGGGGAAAGCAATTTCTCTCCCATATTTATGGTTTTTTCACACAAAACCAAGTGATGACTCATAGCAGGTCAAAAGAAAGTGAGGCCAACAGTCTAGCTCTGCTTATGTCACAGACTTGACCTGCAATGTTGGGACCAAAGGAGAATTACGGGACATAATAGAAGAAGCAGGATTCAACAGAGAGAACTGCCACCACATCCACTATGGTATAGCAAGAATTTCATGTTTCTCCAAGACCACTTTCACCATAGAAAGAAATCCGGATCCAGCTGCCTTGCAGGTCAACCAACAAGACTGCCTTCTCTGCAAGAGGGTCCCAGCTGCCTGGGGACAAGCAGGCTCTGAGCTGCACCACTGGGCAGGTCACAATCATGTTCCCTTCAGCAAAGCACAGCAGGAAGCCGGGCCAGGTTCTCCAAGAAAGACACTCAGCTCGAAGACAGCCAGCATCTGTTGGAGGACGAAGGAGTGAAACATGCTGTCATGGCTTTATTCTAAGTCCTTCCACTAGGTCTCTTGACACTGACTCCATGCTCTGCCTGTGACAGCTAAAGAAGAAGAAAAGAAGAAGGCATGGAGGGAAGAAATGAAGGAAGGTATAAGCAATGCTCACTGCTCCCATGTTCCTGACACCACCACCTGGCTGGGTCAGAAAGGGAAGGGTGTGTAGAAGTCAAAGTTACGTTTTGCACTAGAATACAGGATACTCAATTGTTTTAATATGCGAGAGGACAAGAAGGCTACAAATCTGCCTGAGAACTTACTAAGAGTCAGAAAGGGGGAAATCTGAAGTTTGTGAATGAAGAAATAAATAAAAATACATGTTCTCCACCCATGTCAAACTGTTGGATAATTTTTACTAGCATAGTCAGGTGTTTAAAGAATAACTTTACAAAGTGATACCTAGCTTGAAATAAAGTTTGATAATTGTGACT
>RJWT010021326.1:0-10673 GCA_004365215.1 Cuniculus paca | reverse complement strand
AGGCCTCGGCGACGTGGTGGCAGAGCTCGGGCACGCTGAGCAGCCGCGGGTGCACAAAGCCCCAGCTACAGGGGCAGAAGGGAGGCGTGAGTGGGGCGCCGGGGAGACGGCCGCGGCTGCCAGCTGAGCCAGGGCTGCTGCGGCGCTTGTCTGGTGCTTCGAAGGGAAGCGTGGCTCGGCTCACGGCTCGCCAGGTTGAGACTTGAATTTTGGGGCTGGGCGGGCAGATACGTCCCGACAGCTCCGGCCGGGCCGTCCTGTGCGCACACCAATCCACTGGGTGGCGGGCACAGATGAGAGGGAGGCTGCAAGGGTGCTGTGCACCCCGGGGAGACCAGGACGCAGCACAGCCCCACGAGCAATGGGTGGGAGGGGGCGGTGCTGAGAAGCCAGCGTGGGCAGGAGCGGCGGACACGAGAGGAGTCCTTGGCATTGGCTTCTGATGCCAGGAACCAATGCGTCTTCTGGCCAGGAGCTTTAAATAGCCAGAGGTCACAGGAAACACTGAGCCGCCCACCGGTATAAAAGCCAGGAGGCAAAGGAAGTCAGCTGCCCCTGCGTTTTATGTGAGGGCCGAATAATGCAGCTGTGCCGCGCACGCCGGGTTCCGCGTGCTGCTCGCATACAGCTCGCATACACACCACTGCCTCGCCTCAGCGGTAGTGGAAATGACTACTGGGAAGAGAACGCGTCCTCAGCTCATGCCGTGCGCCCAGAGCATGAGGTCAACAACACGAACCTCGACAGCGCAAGAGAATCGGAGCAACGGTAGGGGTACATTAGCAGTCCGTACCTCTCAGAGTCCAACGCGCCGGGTCTTGGCACTACAATATTAAAACAAACACCAGCATTAGTCGGGGGGTGGGGGGGACTAAATGTGAAAGCGTTGGGCTGTGGGTCTGGCAGCTCACGCTTTCACACGTTTGGGGAAAAGGAAAGAGTAACAGCCAATAAAAAGGAGGCACCACGTTACCGCCAGGGTCGGTGCTGTGGACAAGGGAGCAATGGCTGCACCTGCATTTCTCAGGGCAGGGCTGGCTCCAAGTGGACGCAGAGCCCCTGGGGTCCCCTCAGCTGGACGCCTTGGGGTGCAGGAAAACCAGTCACCCCATCCTGGGGTAAGCGGGCCGTGCTGGAACCCTTTGCCTAGCACTGCCCGCCCTGGCTAAGGACTGCCCCAGCCTGGGGTCTCACCACGGGACAGGCAGAGGAGCCTGCGCTGCCTGCCGTCTGTAAAACACGACAGGCGCGTGTCTGCCGCATGCCTAACGCCTTCCGGCACAGATGCTGCAGCAGTCTCCTACCGGGTCCTCTGGCCTCCTGCTTCGCCTTCCTCACCACCCCTTAAGCCACTACCAGAGCAGCCCACCCTCTGCACGTGGCTGACGCAGCTCCGGGAGCTGCCTCGCTTTGGAGCCTCACAAAATCTGATCCCAGCAGACCCTCAGCCTCGCCTGTGGGCACTCCCTCGGTGAGCCCCCTTCTTCCTCACCAGCGCGCACCTGTGATATGGAACGTGCTACAGCACCTATGGGTCATCCTCAGCCCTGCGCCGCCATCCCCGTGCGCTCTGCGCCCCACCAGATGCTCCGGGCTGTGGCTCCCTAAACTCACCAAGCTGAGAAACGGCCTTCCCCACCCTGCCTCACTCGGGCTAACACACAATGACACCAGGCCCAGAACCCACTGGGGCGTCTCCGGGACTGTCCTTTAACTGCCTCGTAACTTTCATTTGTGTGTAATCTCTGAAAAAAGAAACCACATCTGAGGGTACCTTGCACACTCATAATACCTAGCCTAGTACTCTGCAAATAAGCAACTTAAAAGAAGTTTTTTTGTTTCTTTAAAATCTTGACACAGGGTCTTATGATGCAATCCAGGTTGGTCTCAAACTCACAGCAGTCCCTCTGCCTCAGCCTCCCAAGTGCTGGGACCACAGTTGTTGGCCACCACAGCTAGCCAAAAAACAAAATTTTTTTTTTTTTTTTTTTTTTTGCGGCACCAGGGATTGAACTCATGACCTCGCTCTTGCCAGGCAGGAACTTAGGCCACTGAGCTAGATCCCCGGCCCTTGTCTTTTTGAGACAGGGTCTCACTTTGCCATTCAGGCTGGGCTTGAGCTCACTTTGTAGCCCAGGCTGGTCTCGAACTCTCAACAGTCCTCCTGTCTCAGCCTCCCAAGTGCTGGGATTACAGCCGTGTGCCACCACGTCTGGCTTTTGTTTCTTTTAAGACAAGGTCTCACTGTGTTGCCCAGGCTGGGCTCAAACCCACAATTGGCCAGCCTTAGCCTTTGACAGAGCTGGAACCACTGGCTTGTGCCACCATCCCCAGGATTTAAAAGAAATTCTTGAGAGATAAACCGATGTCTCAGTAAAGATGCAGAGCCTGTAAGAAGGGAGTACTCAGGCTGGGGATCTAGCTCAACGGCCTAAGCGCCTGCCTGGCAAGCACAAGGTCGTGAGTTCAATCCCCGGTGCCGCAAAAAGAAAAAAAGGAGTACCCCTTCCTCGGACCCCCGGGGACATGGGTGTCCCAAGCTCGGTGCTCACCAAGTGAGAAGGCAGGGGCCATTCCTTCCAGATGTCTTCCCAGGCAAACGACTCCAACACAAAGCACAGTGTCCAGTGCCACGCGCCCCTGCCAGCCCCCGACTCCAGGCAGGAGGACTGAAACAGCCATTCCCACTTCACTTTTCAAATGCTACCAAACTCACCTTTCATTTCAGGCCAGATTTTGTTCTTCCACTGATCGATACAGACGACGATCATGAGGCCGAACGCAAGCAGGAACACGAGCCGGAGGGAGGTGAGCGCAAGGAACCTGCAGAGAGCGGCCACACGGATCAGTGCCGAGGCAGGAGCCTGGGGGAGGGGACACAGGCTTGGGCTCGCGGGCCCTGGTGTCCGCTTTCTTTGTCCTGACGCTAAGCAGTTAACACAGCTCGGGTCGATCCTTTGCACTTGCCAGACCGTGGCTGTTCACCTGCTCAGTAAAGGCAGAGTGCAGAATCAGCCAGTACCCCTCACAGCCCCTTCCGGTCCAGGCCTCTGGGCAGTGCAGGCAGAGTGCCCTCGGGAGACGCAGTACAGAAGCACGCACCGGCCCACGAGGCAGACCGGCAGGGGCACCGCGCAGAGGCTGATGAAAGGCGACCGACCACACCGCAGCGCACGCACCGAGGAAGGCCACACGGCGCCGGCGCGAAGCTGCAATTATGTTATTCCTTCAGAATCAGCACCAGTGCTTCTCAAACTCCTCTAAAAAACTCAAAAGGGCACGGCACGCTCCTTGATCTGCGAGGCCAGAGTATTCCAGATATGGAATCGAGACACAAGAAAACTCCAGACTAATATCCCTTAGAAGTACAGATGCACCGGGCCAGGGATACAGTTCACTGGCACAAGTGCCTGCCTGGCAAGTGCAAGGTCCTGAGTTTGATTCCCGGTACCAAAAAAAACCAAAAAAAAGGACAGGGTGCCGGGTGTGGTGACACATGCCTGTAATCCCAGTGCTCAGGAGGCTGAGGCAGGCAGGAGGATGGTTGCAAGTTCAAGAAAAGTCTGGGCTACGAAGTGAGCTTAAGGCCAGCCTGAACCTCACAGTGAGACCCTGTCTCAAAAAAAAGAAAAACAAGTATAGATGCACAAAGTGTCAATAAAATACAGGCAGTGCCAAGCATGGTGTTGAGACCTATGGTGACAGCTACTAGGAGGCTGAAGCAGGAGAATCACTTGAGCCCAGGGGCTCGAGGCCAGCAGCCTATGCAACACAGTGAGACTATCTTTTAACAAAATAAAAACTGAATCAAAGAAGACAGTAAGAGTTACACACCACAGCCAAGTGACATTTAGACCAAGATGGCCAGGGTAACTGGACACACAGGAGCTGACACACAGCAGGCTTCACGGCATCAGGTCACCAACGGGCCGGGCCACAGCTCGGTGGGGAAGCAGTTACTTCCCTCATGCGCACAAGGCCTTCAGTCCGATCCCCGGCACCACAAAATAAATAAACATACAAAATCAAAGAAGAGGCTGAAGCCGGGCGTGATGGCTCACACTTGTAATCCCAGCGCTCGGGAGGCTGAAACAGGCGGATCGTTGTGAGTTCGAGACCAGCCTGGGCTACAAAGTGAGCTCAAGGCCAGCCTGAATGGCACAGTGAGACCCTGTCTCAAAAACAGGGCTGGGGATCTAGCTCAACGGCCTAAGCACCTGCCTGGCAAGCACAAGGTCGTGAGTTCAATCCCCGGTGCCGCAAAAAAAAAAAAAAAAAAAAAGGAAGAGGCTGAGGCAGGAGGATCGTTGCAAGTTTGAGACCAGCCTAGGCTACAAAGTGAGCTTGAGGCCAACCTGAATGGCATAGTGAGACCCTGTCTCAAAAAGACAAAAAAAAAAAAATCAAGGAAGAGTTATTTCCTACTTGAGAAGATCAACCCTAAAATGCCATGCATGCACAAGCTGGGAAGTGTAAACGCTGACAGCACATCTGGCAACGATAAGAAATTACTCATTTTCAGGTGTGACATTAGTAATGTTTTTAGGGTCACTGTCTTTTTACGAGGCACAGGAAGCTGTACAGAAATTAGTTCATGCTGGGATCTAGCTCAGTGGTCTAAGCGCCTGCCTCGCAAGCGCGAGGCCATGAGTTCAATCCCCAGCGCTGCAAAAAAAAAAAAAAAAAAAAAAAAAGGACAAATTAGTTCGTATAATGAAATATGGGATTTGCTTCAAGATAATAAGTCTGGCAAGAGAAAGGGTGAGAAATTACTGGAGAGAGACTGACCGGAAGGCCACACACACAGAGGCTCTGTCAGGGAGCTTTAAACACTACCTGACATGGGCCTCTCAGCTCTGGCCTCAGGTGTGAGTGAGCACAGTGTAATTTTTTAAATAAATATGAGTGCATGTTAGCTGTGTGAATTTTTAAAATATGGCTTTAAATACAATATAAAAATAAGGGATGAAAGGCAATACGGAGAATCAGAAATGCAGTCATCCATTTCAACCCCGGCCCAATTTTATCCACCCCAGGATACTGTAATTATATTTGAGATTTAAGAATGAAAGCAGCTTAGCAGACAAAGCCTCCAGAGCTGCCTCAGGCCAGGGCCCTTCCCGCAATGCACTGCATCGGCTGGGGAAGGCGAATTTAACCAGCGAGGGCGGAGAAGGGCTCTGGTCCCAGCAGCAGCGCCAGGGGGTGCAGCTGCCTTCTCTCCCCCGAGGCCTGAAGGAGCCCCCAAGGAGCGGCCAGCCGATCTCCGCTTCTGGGCAGAGTCTGGAAAGAGGCCGCAAGACGAAGGCAATGGAAACGTTGTTGCTCCAAGACCAGGCCCATTTCTGTAGCTGTGGGAGCCGCGCCTTCCAGTCTCAGAACGCAGCTCAAACTCCGCTGGGCAGCGCGGCTGGGCGCCTCCGGCCTGGGCTCAAGGGAGGCGCCCGGCCAGGAGTGAGACTGTGGGGTGCGCGCGCCGGGGGAGCCGGTGAGAGCCCGGAGGCCCACAGCCCAGCCGGGACGCGGGAGGGCCGGGCGAGAAGGCCGGGCGAACGGGGTGCACCGGGAAGACGCGAAGAGCGCGCCAGACAGACTCGGGAAGCACGGCCAGCGCGCAGGCAGGGCATCCCGGGGTGGGGTCGCGGGCGCCCGCAGCGCAGCGAGGGAAAGCCAAAGCCGGCCTTGGCCTTGCGAGAGGCTGTCTTCCTCGCCAGGGGACTGCAGGTGGGCCCTCTCCCTCCCTGCGCACCGGAGGCCGCGCCGCCTGCGTGACTGTCCCAGCCGCGGATGGCACCCGGGGCGGGAAGGGGCTCGTCTCGTCCACACGTCAGGACCGGGCCTAAATGTGTCTTTTTTTAACAAGCCACGGCAGAGCTTCTGAGGAAGGCGAGCTCTGCTGTGCGCTAGAGAGCTTCCTTCCAACGGATCGAAACGGCACGGAGACCGCCGGGAGAACGGAGAGCCGCACTCGCCGCCCCGAGCTAAGCGACCGCTCCTGCTGCTCTCGGTCCGGCAGGCGCAGTGCTCCGCTCGCTGCCCGGCCCTGCACGCACGGGCAAGCGGGGACCCGGCCCGGGACGCGGGCGGAGGGAGGCTGCGCGGTGAGGACCCAGGGGGCGGGGGCGCGAGCGAGCCCGGCTCTCCCTCCCTCCGCCGGGTTTAACGTTACTACTGCCCGCCTGCAGTAGTAACACGTACGGTCACCAGGGGAAGTGCCTGCGCACTGCAGCGCATCCGCCCCACCTTTGGGTGTTTCGTTTTTGTTTTTTTTTTGTTTGAGACAGGGTCTTGCTATGCAGCCTAGGCTGGCCTCAAACTCCCAACGACCTTCCTGCCTCTGTCTCCTGAGTGCAGAGGTGACAGGCGTGCACCACAAAGCCCAGCGGTAAGTCTTGATTCTCCACCACCCCAACCCTGCCTTTCCTTCTTTTTTTTTTTTTTTGGAGACAGGTCTCTCTCTGTAGTCCAGGCTGGTCTTGAACTCACTATGTAGCAGAGACTGGCCTCGAACTTGTGGTGATCCCCCCACCTCAGCCCCCAGAGTGCTGGGATTATAGGTGTGCGCTACCACGCCCATCTCCCTCCATCTTTTGGTCCCCTCCACTTTTGCAAAATACCTATCTTCTGTATTTCCTATCATCTATCTTTATTTTGATTTTTTTAATTTATACTTTGGTTTGAACCCTAACACAGTTTTCTGAACAGCCTAACCGCCTGGTAGTGCATATAATTCACCCTCTGACCCTTACTCAGTGGTCTTATTTATTTATCTATTTATCTATTTAGGTGCCTGGAATGGAACTCATGACCTCACACTTGCCAGGTGGGTGCCGAGCTGCTGAGCTGCATCCCCGGCCCTGAAGTCAATGGTCTCTGTCTATTCGTAGCTCTGCGCACCATCACCATTATTTAATCTGCATCATCTCATCACTGCGAAACCACACCCGTTAGCAATCACTCCCTAGTTCCCAGGCCTGGGAAAGGTATTTGCTCCATCTGTACCTCAGAATTAAATATCATTAAGCAAAAATGAGTAACTTGTCATTTATATTTGAAGTTTTAAATCTTCTTGTGAGATACACACACACGTACATATATAGTTTTCTTCCTTTTGTACACTGTCCCTCATTTCATCAGGGGCTAAAATCCAACTGTCATCCAAATAAAGCACCCCTGAAGGGACACCAGGTACAAAGCGTGAAAACGTGGCACGCTCACGCACCAGCCCCCCTTAATTAACATAATCACTACTGAAGCACAGCCTAATAGAAATGCTGTGAAGAAAAGCACTCGTCACTCGGAGAGCACGCTGGGGTCCAGAGAGCCGGTGGGAAACTGCAGAAACGCTTTCCGAGGCTGACCCCACCCCAGGCCGCGTCTGCTGGCACACGTAAGTTAGGGTTTGTCATAGCTGATGGCCGCATCCTTTCCAACCAAAGCAGAGGCCACTTGGAGGCCTTTGTGACTGCAGGCCGAGTCTCAGTGGCACTTACTGTCCCTACAGGGACAGTAAGCCCATTACTGTACGACACCATGACTGTCCGGTTATTGAGCCGGGCTGGCAAATTCAAAGGAGAACATAGTCAGCCCGTCGCGGAATCAGAGTCACTGTTGCAGGGACAGGCAGCCGTAAGGACCTCCCCTTACACTAATGCAGAAGGAACCCAGCCCTTTGGTCTGGAAGGATCGAAACCAAGGCAGGGGGGTGAAGTGAACCACGGCCTCCCCAGCGACTCCTGGCTTCCAGAAGCATCAAGAGCACCCCACAGCCCTGCCCACACCCCCTCTGCTGCTTTCCTCTCAAGTTCAGTGTGTAGATTTTCCATTTCCTGTCTCTCTCCATTGTTTTTTCACTAACTTCAGTTTTTATATTCATTTGTTTGCAGTACTGGGGATCAAACCCACTGGCACTCAACCAATGAGTGACATCCCCAGTCTGTTTTATCGTGAGACAGGGTTTCAGTAACTCGCCAAGCTGGCTTCAAACTACCGAACTTGGACCGCCCCACCTCGATTTGCCGAGGAGCTGAAATCTCAGGCATGCGCCATCACACCACGCCAGACTCTTTTAAAATCAGAATTGCTACATACCCTGAATCACTTCTCAGGAACTTTTCTGGCTTCGTTTTTCTGAGACGGGGTCTCGCTATGTAGCCCAGGCTGGTCTCAAACTTGCAGGATTCTCCTGCCTCAGGCTCCTAAATGCTGGGATCACAGGTATGCATCACCACATCCAGCTTATTTTTTTTTAGAGAAGAGGAAATTGTGTGTGTGTTTGTGTGTGTGAACAAGAGATTCCATAACAACTCCCAGACATACTGCAGTTAACTCACACTAGTGACTCTAAAGCAGCCCCCAGTGGAGATCTTCACAGCGACTCAGCTCATGGGCTCCACGCAATTTCCCCAATTCAAAGAACACCTAGAATCACAGGATGTTTAAAACTGCCTGGGCAACTTAGTGAGACCCTGGCTCAAAATAAAAGAAAAAAGCTTTGTTTTTTGTTTGAGACAGGATCTCACTATGTAGCCCAGGCTGGAACTCATGGTGAGCATCCTGCCTCAGCCTCCAGAGTGTTAAGATTACAGGTGTGTAAAAAAATTCCAACAAAGCCTTGGAATGTAGTGAAGTGTGAGGGCCCTGAGTTCAGTCCCCAGTACTGGGGGGAAAACACGGTCTATCAAAAGGGAAAACTTGATGTTTCTACTGTGACCCTATGGATATGACTGATCCCTGATAAGAGGTAGTCTAGGTTAGAACATCTCCGGCCGTGACCACTGTGATTCCTCTAAAACCTGAACGGAGTGAGGGAGGAAGCCTTGGAATGCTGCAGATGACAGGCTATCTAACAGATCTCTTTCACGCATCCATCTAAAACGTAACAGGGCACGTTCACAGGTACGGCAAAGCCGTGAGCATAAATACACCACCCCTGCAGAGCGACCTGCCTCGGTTCGATGACGTTTTGGTACTCCTGTCCAATCTTCTAATATCTCAAATTCACAAAACGTGTTTCAATGATGTGCCATTATTCACAACAAATAATGAAAGAAAAATTAAGTGTTTCAGATTTGATTTTTCCAATCTGATCTAATGATCCTCCTTCCTTTCCCACACATTTAAAACATGAGAACTAAGTCAGTCACTAAATGTCCCCCAAAGTCTCATGCAGTCATCGAGGCGGCCAAGGCCCTGAGAATGACAGTGTGAGTGCTGCACCCCCCCCAGGGGTGGGGAGCCAGCATGCAATATAAGGGAGGGAAGAAGGCGTGTTTTTTTCCCCTCTTTTTGCCCTTCTCACGCTTGTTGCTTGTGGCTACCACGAACGGGTGCCCCTCAGCTACACCACCCTGCCTTGGAGCCAGCTGAGTATGGAAACCTCTAAAAACTGAAAGCTAAATAAATCTTTCCTTCCTTCGAGTGTCAGGTATTTTGTCTCAGCAACAGGAGAAAAGTAACCAAGGCAGCCACTCTTCCGAATTCCAAAGTAAATGTGAACACTTACACCCAGTATGAGGTCACCAGTACGTGGAGCCTTTCAG
The DNA here is from genome assembly GCA_004365215.1 of Cuniculus paca. Classification (NCBI taxonomy): domain Eukaryota; kingdom Metazoa; phylum Chordata; class Mammalia; order Rodentia; family Cuniculidae; genus Cuniculus; species Cuniculus paca. The sequence goes on along the minus strand of RJWT010021326.1, from coordinate 1,131 downwards.
GTTAAGCCCCAAACCACCTTCCGTGGACACGCCCTTCCCTGGAGATTCTGCAGTCCAAGCCAGACTGCTTCCTTCTCCAGACCTGAGCACACCATGTCCTCCTCCTCATCAGAGGCAGATCCAGCTACCCTTCAATCAAAAATCCCCCCCACCCCCACCCCCATCTCTGAGTGTGAAAGGAAAGTAACAAGAGTGGCTGTGTTCTGGATTCTCAGCCAGCAGGCTACCAGGAAATACCAGAGATAAAGACCAATCGCAGCAATGTTGTAAGGGACCCAGAGCACAAAAGGGGTTCTGAGGGAGATTCTAAACATAGCAGATTAGTAAACTGAAGTATACACGGTTGGGGGCCAGCAAATTAAAGCTCACTATGGAATTTAAAGTTCTGCCCGGTCAGATCAGCTCCTCCTATGGAGACCTCAATGAACTGGTTTAGTGAGAGCCAACTTTCCTCCCAGGGGTTCCAAACCCCACCACAGGAAATGGTTTTGACTGGGTAAACACTCCAGAATGAGGTGCTGTAGTCAAGGGTTTCTAACAGTGAGCAGTGCCAGGAAGTTTGTACCTGGAGTCAAGAAAAAAGCATTACCAAAAATAGGTGATGATGGTGGTGTGCACCTGTGATCTCAGCACTCAAGCGGCTGAGGCAGGAGGATTGCCAAGAGCTTGAGGCTAGTCTGAACAACAGAGCAAGACCCTGTCTCAAACAAAAAGTTTGCTAAGCACTCTGGAAGCAAGACAGCCAGAGACTGCTGTGTCACCTTTAACTTGGGCCTCCTTCAAACAGGGAGGGGACTGGCTTAACAACCGATGGTCTTCCAGTCACTGAACTTGGAATTATTTGTTCTGCTCCAGTTCACTGAAAAGTTTTTCAGATAAAAGATAAAACTTTGGCTGGGCCTGGTGTCACATGCTGGTAATCCCAGCACTCAGGAGGCTGAGACAGGAGGATTGCTGCTAGTTCGAGACCAGCAAGGGCTACAAAGTGAGCTCAAGGCCAGTCTGAACGGCACAGTGAGACCCTGTCTCAAAAAGACAAGGGCCAAGGATTTTAGTTCAGTGGCCTAAGTGCCTCCCTGGCAAGTGCGAAGTTGCTAGTTCTATCCCTGGTGCCGCAAAACAAAAAAAAAG